>BSAI01000085.1:1633580-1648894 GCA_036245035.1 Adrianichthys oophorus | reverse complement strand
CTAGGGATTTTAACCCACAACTATCTCTAGGGATTTTAACCCACAACCATATCTAGGGGTTTTAACCCACAACCATCTCTAGGGTTTACAGAGAATGGTCCAGAAAAGAGAACTATCCAGTGAGCTGCAGGTCTGTAAATGTCTTGTTGATGTCAGAGGTCAGAGCAGAATGACCAGACTGGTTCCAGCTGATAGAAAGACAAATAACCACTGGTTCAAACCCAGGTCTGATTAAATGACTTTTATGAAAATAATCTACATATACTGACTTTTTAAAACACCTGATTTAGGTAAATGACGCTTCTGATGACAATAATCTGCATGAAGTTTTTATTTCTTATACTGACTTCTGTAACTGATGTTTTCAGATGTTGGATACTTGCTGTTGGATGAGTTTTTCTTCATCCATCAGTGGATGTTTGAAACCTTACATCACTGATTCTTTTTTTGTTCGATCAAGTTTAAAATAGTGTTATATCTTCATGCATAGGGATTAATGTAATTCATTGTTACTTAAAGATGCTTAATGACCTAAATCAATGTCGGTAGAGTATTAATACCTGATCCTAAGTTACGAACTGGATGTTGATGACAAATGTAAAGTAAATGGTGTGGTCGAGTCGGGTGGGATTATATGACTTCGCTTCCTCCCACTCCCTTTCAAGCAGTCTATCATTTGATGTCTAGTTACTCCATGTTTGACTTGTTTTTTATGGATGTAAACCTCTGTTGAATGTGTTACACCCGTGTTATTCTTGCCTGATTGCTTGAAATAAACCATTTCAAATCAAATAAAAAATCAGAACAAGGCAGTTCTGTAGGTAAAAGGAGTCCAACCCGGTACAAGCAAGATGGCCTTGATAAAGAGGCCAATGAATACCAGTACATACAACTGCAACTTTCAGAGTCGTGTTTGAGAATCGGTATAATAATTGAACATCTAACACTTTCATAATTATGGAATAATGTTTGTTGATCGAATAACCAGTATGAACTGTCGTAAGAACATTTGCTGACGTAACTTCCTGTTACCTCACAACTCGTACACTCAAATGATACAGCTGAATGATACACCACGCTGAGCCTTCAAAATAAAATCCTCCTTTAAATATATTGCAGGAAAAAATATCCTAGCAGTTGATTTTTTACACTATATTTTCTTTCAAATTTGATTACTTCAATTATTTAAAATATATAGTCCAGAAAAGTCTTACTGAACGTGAACGCCTGCTCATTCGTTGATGTCCCGCGATGGAGTGTTTGTTTTGAAAGTTTGTACAGGAAGTGCTCGGAGAAACACGTGAGAGTTAGAAATTATGCTCAAAGAAAAGCGGGAAGAGCCATGGGAAGAAGATGTTGACAGTAATTTGCGACGTAGTCACTTTTTAGGTTAAATTTATAAAGGCATTTCTGACTCATGTTGCCTATTTCAAACGAATCGCATAAAAAGTAATCATTAGTGAAAAAGTAACGACTATCTTTAGCATTAGCTATCGCGGGTCAAAAGTAAAGGTGAGTAAAGAAAACAAACAAAACGCTACACAAAGATAAGAAGTGTCCTTTGTTTATCTAGGAGCCACACTCACAGCGTGGGTGAGGTGAAGGCTTTCTGGACTGGTGTCCGTGTAGCTTGTTGCTAATTTGTGGTGTTTTTGTGAACAGCAACATGGCGTCATCTGCAGTGGAATACACCATCGGAGGAGTCAAGATCCGCTTTCCCTGCAAGGCTTACCCATCCCAGCTGTCCATGATGAATTCCGTGAGTGGATGGTCACACCTTCAGTAATACACCACACAGTTACTACAGTGGTAACAGATCACACACGTATGACACACGTGGGCCGGCAGTCTGTATGTTCATTACAGTAAATGCACAAAGTTCACAGTAACACCACGAAACTGACGATATGTAAAAAAACGACATTTATAAAACGGAAAATAATTGATAAATATCAGACATTTGTTGTCATAGAATCACTCAAAAACACGCTAATGGGGTAATTCTGGACAAATATTAGGAACTTGTTGATAAACATAATTATATAATCAGATATCTGGCGCTGTCCTGTAGGTGGACACCTGGCTGGTGGTGGAGGCATGGTGAGAATCACATTCTTTGATTTCTCCAGTGCACTTCATTGCCATCCAGCCTCCATTACGGGGTGAGAAGCTGCGGCTGATGCATGCTGGTGGGTCCACTGTCTCCGGGATCCTTCATTACCTGACAGACAGGCTGCAGTTTATCTGTCTGCGTAGTGTTCTGTCTGATGTGGGGACGAGTGTTGTGGGAGTCCCACAGGGCACTGTGCTTTCTCCATTCTTGTTCAGCTTGTACTTGACTTTCAGTACAACTCAGTCATGTCACCTACAGAAATATTATGATGAATCTGCAGTTGTTAGGTGTATAAGCGGAGGACAGTAGGACGAGTACAGCAAAATTTCCAAGCTTGGGATAAATAAAGTATTTCTATTCTATTCTATTCTATTCTATTCTATACTATTCTGTTTGATCAATTTGTTCTTATTAAAATGACTCTGTTAGATCAGGGGTCCCCAAACTAGAGCCCACGGGCCGGATCGGCACGCCTCCACATGAGACCCGGCCCCCTGGCCAATATCAGAGACATGTTTTTTTTGTTTTTTTAAATCTGGCTGCACAATCTAGGCTCACATAGAACGGGCCTTTTTATTCCCTTCTGCAGTCTTTGCCCCTCTCTGAACATCCCCAAATCCCTGTCAAATACAACAGAATACAGTGTTGTCGTTCCACACCACAGTTCACCTTTCTCCAGCGATGATGCTGCTGCTTTTCTGTTGTTTTAAACAGCACCCTGTTCTGTGTCCTGATTGGCTGGAGATCTTGTCAATCAATCTCCTCCTGCTGTGTCTCCTGTGCAGAAACGGGCAGCTCTCCAGATCTCCATAAATCTTTGATCAGATCTTTGTCTTCATTCTATAATCCTGGACTTATTTTTCTACAAAGGTTTGAACTTTAGAGTTTAAACAAAAGAGAAAAGAGTGAAAATGTTCATGTCTGTCTGAGAAAAGACTATAGTGTGTAGTGAGGAGTTGAACATCTGGAATCCTAATTCACGGGTTTCACCTTCATGAGTTCTTTTTAGAACGTAACTCCCACAATAAATGAAGGAACACTATACTGGTTAAAAACTAATGGATAAATGTCCATCTGGAGCAGAAGAATGAAGAATTTTACTTTTTCCTCCATTAGTTGAGGACCACAGCAGCTGCTCATTTTTATGTATTAAGTAGTGTTGTGAATCCCCTCTTGCTTTGTTTTCTCTTCACACCGCTCGTGATCTATCCGTGTCTGCGCAGAGCCATCATGCAGTCAAAGCTCTGATATCGCGCGCGTGTGCGCGCGTGCGTGTGCGCGCGTGCGTGCAAAGCTCGTTGCCGTTCTGCGTGCACATGGAGATGCGCACGAGGGAGAGATAGAGATGCAACAACACAACAGGACTGACTGATTGACACTAGAAAAAGGAGAAAATTCAGAAACCTTTTCACTGTAAATGATAATATGAAGCAGAATTTAGAGTCTGGAAGAAAAAAGTTTCAAACAGAACCGGCTCCACAACAACCTGAACAGACACCTGAGAACAGACGGATCATTACTGACAGAAGAAACCAGATCAGCTTCACAAAGATGAGACATTTATTTCTAAATACCAACCTTTACCATCAATGCAAACCTTCTTATTATTTTGCATTTTTTAATCAGTATTATGTGTTGTTTCATTTTAAAAGTTGAATAGTAAATCTTTGTTTTTTCATCATTTGTTTTGTACATTTTATCTGAAAGGAAAAATAAAAGCATATACATGTATAAAACATTTTTTTACCTTTTTAATTTTGTGCACAAGTTTAAAAGAGCCGGATGGCTAAGAAGAGCCAGAATTCCCATCACTTTTATGAAGTTTGAACAAACTGTTAAATGTGTGAGGAGCTGCAGCCTCCAAAGTCTCAAAGGGACGATGGCGGGAGAGGACAGACTATTTGTTGTTTAATTTTGGAAATGTTTTAGTTTGATTTTTTTCTGTGAAGATTACAGGAAAGGATTATTAAAATGTGGTTATGCGTGTCTTTCTGGAAAAACATAAATGTTTAGGTTTAAACACACCACTGTTTCTGTTAGCTGACAAACTGACCCCGGCCCCTCATCCCAGAAGAAAACCGTTATCTGGCCCTCACAAGAAAAAGGTTGGGGACCCCTGTGTTAGATAACAAAAATGTCTGAGTTTAATCTTCAATAATACCTTAATATTATGAGTTTCAAGTTATTTCAATGACAGTTGCATGTTTCTCTGTCACTGACAGAGGAGTACCAACACTCATGTCCTCGTCTCAGTAACAGAGTATTACTGTCACGCTGCTGTGATGTGAATATGAATTAAGTTTCAGAAGCTTCTTCTGCAGGACTTCTGTGGCACAAAATACATGTAAATATTTAAAGTTCAGTATTGGTTGTGGATTCAACGTAATTGCTTTTGACCAGATTGTGAATGCATAGAAAAATTGTCCTTCTGTTGAATCTTGTATTTATAATTTGCTTCTTCTCTGCAGATTGTCCGGGGCTTGAAGTACGGGCAGCACTGTCTCCTGGAGAGTCCGACTGGCAGTGGAAAGAGTTTGGCCCTCCTCTGCTCTACTCTGGCCTGGCAACAGGCTCAGTTTGGTAAAAATAAAAACTGATGCGATGGACTGGCGACACATCCAGGGTGCACCTGCCTTTGCCCAACAGTAGCTGAGATAGGCTCCAGCAACCTCTCTGATCCCAAAAGGGATTAAGCAAGTTCAAAAATGGACTGATGGCTAAAAAACTTTTTTAAAAACACAAATAAATTAACTTTGCTTAATTATGTAAAATCCTCGCTTTTCCAGTTTGTCTGATGTCGGTCAGATTATGTGTACTTTTCTCATGAAATATCTGACATTGCTGCTTAAATTAATTTCACAACACAATTCCCAAATGTCTTTGAATGCTAAAAAATCGCTTGTTTCCCTTTGCAGACTCACTGTTTAAACACATTGATGCCTGGAAGTGGTCGCACTTTTACTGACAGCTGTTTGTCTTTTACCTCTTCATGTCAGACAAATTGCAGGATGGAGGCTGCGTGGGGAACAAAAGTCCATCAGAAAAAACCTCAGGAGACTGTAAGAAGTCAGACACTCCCACCCCATGTGTGTGTGCGTGTCACAGAAGAACCAGCCAGGCTTCAGCTGCCACCCCGTCAGGTGTTGTGGACCTTACAGTGTCTCCCTGCAAAGACTCTCCTCAGTCATCACATGCAGTGCTGCAACACGGTGAATAAGAATCACATTAAACTGAAACTTCAGTGCGGTAACTTCATGGAGGGGCCAGCTGTGGATTGCTCTTGCAATAAGTGGACTATTTGATTGGTAAAAAAACTGAAGGGCTGCTGTGTTATTCGTGTGCAAAAAGATGCATGATGCTGATATTAAGAAGCAGTATAAAACTAGATTATATGGGTTTAACTTTTTAGGGTCAAAGACAAGTTTCTATTTTTAGTCCTTAATATGTGCAGCAAAACTTTGTAGAAATGAGGGAAACTCATCCATTTTTACAAGCGTTGCAAACACCAACACCAGTATTCCAGCTGCATAAAGAGGTGGTTCAAGTTTTAAGAGCAGAAGGAACAAAGAACATGATGATGCTTAGATGTAAGAGTGTAATGGTTATTCTTATCTTGATGGCTGGTGTGTAACAATGTCTGTGTGTTGATAGGGAGACAAATGTTCTCGCCATGGCGATGTTACGTTGGTGCTGAGTCATGCACTTTGCTTTTTTATGAATATAAATATGGAGTTTTTTGGTAAAATCAGAAAAAGAGTGAAGGGGAATAATAGGACTATTCCATGAGGCCTTATTATACCCTAATTAGATATCATTACACTTGATTACACTTCAAAAACTGATGACAAACACATCAGTTTATGTGTGCTGTAAAAATGAAAATGCTTCTCTGCATATAATCTCTTTAATGCAGGAGTGAAGTGTAGCATCATGGGATCTGCCCTAGCAGTTCAGCAGCATGACCCCATGGATCTGGAGATGTTCTCTTCTTAAGTTCAGCACACAATCCATGATAACTGTGCAGTCCTGTATTTCAGTGCACTCATGCAGCTAGACATCCTTCATTAGCTTAGTGCTGCAGCACTAGACTGCTATTCAATTATGCGGTTTCTTTGTAAGAAACTTTGTATCTAAATTGGTCTGTTTGTTTGTTTGTTTCAGAACTGTCACCAGCAGAGACACAAGCCAGAAAACCGTCCATAGCATCTCGTCTGTCAGGGAAGCTGCAGGCGTCTTTGAACTCTGATGAGAACAGAGAGGACGACTTTAAACCTGACCGCAAACGCATTCGCTCTGCAGAGCACAAGGTGGGCTATCTTGACCACGCACAGAGAATCAGAATCATTATAGTCCACTCCAATCATCCTTTGATCTGTTTTCAAAGCGTTCCCAGTGGTCTTTTAATCATTCTGTTTTTAGCCAAAATGAGACAACGTTTTTTTCTAGAACATAGTTTCTGCAGAGCGGCAGGAGCTCATTAGAAATTCACCTCTGAGTTGTTGGCGGGACTGTTGGCACTGAAGTAAGCCTCTGCTATATCCCATCATCCCTTTGTTTACACTCTCACCTGCTAGCTTACAGCTCCTCACAACCCAAAGCTCACATTAGTAGGGCAACAAAAACGGTGAGGAATATTGGAGCTACTCAGTCGTACAGTTCTGATCCAGATTCCAGCTCAGACAAGGAAACAAAGTCGTTCGTGGATCTATTTGTCTGCGTGGATGCATCAGAATAGAGCGGAGCTGGGAGACTTTGGCCCGCCTCTTTCAGTTTCTGCATCGGAACCAAAACCTTTTCAAACAGCATTTTTTCTGCTCCTGATCCATCACTGTTTGAATGAATAAATGCTCAGAAATGCAGTTTTAGTTATTTTATAGATGCACTTCATCTGGGGAACAATGCTACAAGAACACGTTAAAAACCCAAAACACCATTTTTTTTTGGAGTGGGTCTTCAAAGCCTCACTCTTATACTAGGGGTTGGCTCGTACGAGTTCTGTGTATTTTTGGGTGTTCTGGGTCTGTGGAGAGTCATAGACGGGAGCGGTTTCCTCTCAGAGGGACCCAGGTGTGTTCCTGTGAAGCTCATACGACCACCTCAAGGGTCGTCATGAACCTAAAATGGTCATGCGTGTGGTAAATGTGCTGTGCAGTATTATAAGGCAAATGTAATTTGAACACACGTACGAGATATGGTGATGCTGTTTTATGGTGGCCTTATGCCAGACTGTAGATTTTAATGAGGTTTGCACACTGGTTCCTTACTGACCATTTTCAAATGCTGCAAGCATGGGTTAGTGATGTGCAAGTACATGTATGATTTCCACACAAACTACACTGATTTTGGTGGTTTAAAACATGATGACTCCATACGACACGCCCCTGTCTCACCTACTTCACCTTTACTTACCCTTACGTCATGTGTTAGTGTTCACTATGACCTGTCGCCCACAACATGCCCATAGATCAAATGTGCATGAACATTTCCTCTGAACAGTCTATGACCTTTATGTTTCATGCAGGTCACCTGCGTGTCCCGTCCAGGTTTGACTCTTTTTCACCTGCAGACAGTGCATGTCCGCCCATAAGGGCAACTGTGTCCAAGGCCTAGAAAAGTAGAGGATTAAAAAGTGTTCATTCTTTATGTTTGGACACACTAAAGTGAGCTTGTGTTTGTTCCTCAGACACAGAAAAGACAGCGCCTGCAGAACGGAGTTGTTTTCATAGACGATGAGCCGGAAATGAAGCCATCTGTTTTTCAGACTGATACCATGAACAACCAGGCAGCTTCATGCTGTGTAAGTACAGTTCCATCAAATACAGCATGGGGGCAGTGTGGTCTGCTCAGGATTCTTTGAGACTGATAGTTGGTCTGTGCCTCATGCAGTCAGTGTTTTGTGCTGCTCTGCTGTAACTAAACACTGTTTAAGTTGTGTCAGAGTTCTCAGCTATCTGTGGACACATTGTGTGTTATCTATGTCAGGACTATGTCAGCCTCTACAGAACACAAAGGCCATACAACATGAGTTAACATTATTCATGTTAAAGAATTACTGCTTGTTTGCTTCCGTGCTGGATATGACTTCCTAAATACTCCATTGATGGGATTGAAAATTGCTAGATAGTGATGCAGTTACAGGATTTTGTAGGCATTTCCATTAAAACTCATATGACTAATTATAAAAACAGAGATTTAAGCTGGATAAAGGTGGGATATTCAATACTATAATTATGAATCTTTACAATTACAAACTACTTGGAAGCAGTTTTTCCTCCTGAAAAAAGGGTACTATAAAGGAAAATCCTATCCATTGCATTTTCTTAGTAAAAAGTGATCTATTCAGTATCAAATAATCATTGCTCTTACTTAGCCCTAGTTAGCTTTCTTGCCTGTTTATAAAAACAGCATGAGAGCAACCCTCTTTCTTTGAAACCTGTGCTTGAAAGAGTTTTCCCGATTAACAGTGGGATAATTGTCTTCCAGAAACCGACCAGATTTTACTGCTCTGCCGCTCCGAGTGCAGAAAACGTGACTGCAGTTCATCACGCTTTGGAAGGCCCACTTTTAGCTTGGCCACTGGGTGGCGATATACTCCACAACATTGACTTAGTTTTACTTTCAAACATGAAGAGGCTCAAAAATGTTGGTGCTTCATTATGGTAAAGAGAAATATTTGGTACACAAGATTTTAATATTTTTATTTTCTAGTCATGGTTTTAGTGGCTCTCACTGAAGCTTCAAAGGGCTTTCTGGAGACTGGTTTGACGTTTTTATACTGGCGATAGTCAAAAGCAGGAGAGCAGCTCTTGTGCTGCTGATCAGGTAGGCAAAGCCACTTTTCATATTTACACCGGTTCCCCTTGAGCTCATGAGCATCTCTGCTGGCTTGATCTGTCGCCCTTTTGTGCTTCTGTTTCACAAAACAATCTTTTGATCTACGTTCAGAGCGTTTCCAGTGGTCTTTTAAGAATGATTATACTGTTTTAAATCGTCGTTTTTTGTGTCGTTTTCTTGGACATAGTTTCTGCAGAGTAGCAGGAGTTCACCTCTGAGTTTTGGGCGGGACTGTGGGTGCAGAGTAAGCCTGCGCTCATTTCCCAACAACCATTTATTTACACTCTCTCCTGCTAGCTTAAAGCCCCAACCAAACATCGAGCAATGTTTGAGCTATCCAGCCGTACAGTTCAGAGTCCGATACCAGCTCTGATGAGGAAAACAAAGACGTACATGGATCTATTTGTCTGCAAGTGGATGCTGCCCCCTCATTGAAGTTTGTACCTTAAAACTACAAGCTTTTTCAAACAGCATTTGTTGTCTGCTCCTGATTCATCACAGTTTGATTAAAGAAATACTCAGAAATGTAATTTTAAGCCTAATTTTCTGTCCTCCGTCATGAGAACAATGCTACAAGAACATGATAAAACACCATTTTCTTTGGAGTGGGTCTTTAAGGTCAAATCCTTTTCTTTTGCTTCAGTCACTTTTATGCACAGAAAAGGATTTAGTTTGTCAACTGTTCATCTGTTTGTTACCATTGTTTTAGATTAAGATTTCGGTATGTTTAGCTTGACTGGTCGAGTAACCAAAAGGTGTTTTGCTTATTTTCATGTATTCCTTTTTCTCCTGCCAGATATCCTACACGTTTTCCTGCCATTAAAGCTGTGGACATCTTGTTTCTTCTTGTGTGTTCTGTCAGCATTCATGATGTGCTAGTGGTGAATAATCCATGTTGGGGTGTTTGTGCAGTTCCCAGAGACCGACACGTTACCCCCCCGTCAGACAGCCAGAGCTGTCCACAGCTCACAGTGGGGTCAGCCATCACAGCCGCACCTCAGCTCGCCACAGGTGTGTTGCCCGGACTGAGAGTGGTGGAAAAAGAGGCGGAGGGAAAGTGAATTTGAAGAAGCGCATTGGTCTCTGGTTTCAGTGCAGTTACATGACCTGGGCTGCTTTGTCCCGCAAGCGCTGACTGATGGCCTGAATGGGCTCCTTTGAAGCAAGCTCCAGTTTTAATTAAGAGGGTTTGCCTCTCTTGGGCCGCTGATCTGTGAAAGCCACTGGGATAAATATTGAATGGGGTTCACCCACTGGTTACTGCGCCCGGGGGATAAACAGGTGCTTCAGAGGGCAGATATTTGCCAGATCCCCTACCTTCACAGTGTGGTCATATCTGGAGGAGGGGTGTTGGGTGTCACGTCTTCCACGGTATTGGCTATTGAAGCCCAGCCTTATTGGAATGACGTCCATGCCCTCCAAAGCTGTGGAATGAGGAGCAAATTGGCGTCCTGTGAGAGGCGCCAGTGATATCCAAGTGATCCGTTGCCTGCAGCCCCTCAGTGCTTGCACACTGGCCTCCCGGAGTGTGAGATTTTCATCTCTTAGGTGTTGGCGGGAGTAAAGGAACAGAGGTCTAGCTGTGAATATTCAGAGGTGTTCGGTAACACCGCTGACCTCTGTTCTGTCAGTTCAGATAAGCTGCATGCAGCACTCTTACACTTGGCAGCACTGGTCTGCCAAGGAAACTGTACTCTAGTTAGTGAAGCTGCAGAAACGTAGCTCAGGGTGCAGGTTTCCCATGCGCTTTGTTGGACTGCAGTAAACATCTGCTTGATGTAACGCTGGCAGAACAGTGAGCCGGGCTCTGCACCACAACCCAACAAGCCCCATTGTTCTACTGTTTGGTGGGCGAAGGACCTCTTTGGTGTGCTGGCTGGCTGGCTGGCCGGTGTCCTGCGTGGCCTTTTTAGCGACTTATCTGCATTCTTTCGTGGGGGTGTCTGCTCCGGCTACGGGGCCAGGCTTCAGACCTTGTTGTCTTGGCATCTCGTGAAGCAGCCGGGTAAAAGGATACTCTTGTGTCAGCTGTTTCCTGCTGCAGCTTATGACAAGGGCCTCTATTCATCAGCGTGCCCTTCTACACTCCGCTTGCCTCCCCCCACCTGCCAATGAATAAGTAATTATTGGCCATCTTGGGGAAGGATATTTGGATGGCTCTATTTAATGTGGCAGTAGCAGGTAAGGTGATCGGGCTTTAGGCCCAGGCTGTAGAGCGTAACTGTTCCAGAGGAGAAAGGTAACTTGAACTGGTGTTGGGGCCCTACAGCACCTCTGTTTATTTTTCACATGGTCTCAGGGCTCGTTATCCCTCTTAACTTTGAGAGGCAGCTCTCTAAGGGCCCTCTCCGGCCTACACTTCACCACACAGTGTAATATTTGATGGGTAAACATGCTCGGAAAATCTGAGCTGCCGGGTAACTGGAGCTCCTCGTCTGTCATCAGAAGTGCTACCTTCTGATCCTCACGATAAGTGGCAATGCATGACATCACATACCGTTCGTGCCTTTGTGGAGTCATCCAGGTACTTTGCCGAGGACTCACTGTAAACCAGAGTAGAGTTTCAGAAAAAGGAAAAAAACGGTAAAAAATCATACGGGGTTGTGATCCAGAAATGCACAAGTTTGTTTTCTCGTGGATGAATTTCAGCGTTTTTCTTTAAAAAGAAAAATTGTTGAAATACTTTGATAAAACTTTTGGCGTTGAGATGTTAAATGAGCTCCTTCAAACTCTCTTTGTGAACGAGTGCTGTTTCAACAGCAAAAATCAGTCTTATGAAACATTTAAACTGTTAATTCTATCTGAATTTGGTCGCATGAGCCATCGAGTTGGTTAGTATTTTAGTCAAATCCCTTTAAAAAAGTAAATTGAGTAGTTACTTTGTTGTAATACCTCTGAAGGTCTTACTGTCGTGCTGCAGATGCGGTTCTTATATAAATAAAACAGATCTTGTCAGTGGTTGTTAGCAGAGCTCTCATCTGTGAAAGGAGGTATGAGCGGATCAACCTGTGGATCTGATCCTCTTTAGCTTTGCTGTGCTCATTTAGGATGAGAAACTAAAGGTTTTCATTTTTGTCATAAAGTGTGATTGAGTACTCCCACAAAAACAAACAAACAAATAATCAAACTGTCGTGAAGACTACCTATTTTAAGACGTGTGATGATATTGAAGCTGCTCCTGATGTTTTAATTCAAATTTATGAAAGTTTTCATTTTATTTCATTTATTAAATTTTTCATTCTTCCTGCAGCACTATGTATACATATATTAATTGTAAAGTAATAAGCTTTAGTGAATAGATAAATTAATCAAATAAATATCATGTTTAAAAATAAGCTAAAAAAATAGATCTTTTTTGGGGAAACAACATCATTGAGGAACACAATAGTGGAAGGAGGCCTCAGCATTAATTCTCATTTTGCATAACAAAAAAGGAGGAGACCTCAGTGTTTGTGAGGAGTTTAGAAAAAGAATAACGTACAAGACTAAAACCACTAAAAAAGCCTTGACCAATCCTGAAACACAAGGGGAAAACCCAGATTGTCTTAAATTTATCCTGGAATTGTTCTTGGGTGGTGTGTTGATGGATTTATCTTGCTTTGTTTTGCTCCAGTAACTGAAAGGTTGCTGTGTGTTTGTCATGGTTAAGGTCAAGGTTAGGTATATTTTTGACAGCAAAGCTTCACTACATTTTGCATTATCTTTATACGACCTGTATCTTTTGGATCCTTTTTATTCACGTTAGAAAATAAAGCCCAAAGAGAAAATGTCTTGAGTTTGTGAGGAAGCGCCATCAGGATGAACTATTGGAGCAATATTTGAGGAGGACCCAGTCCTTCTGGAAAGTTTCTTCAGTCTTTGTGTTTTTCAATTGAGAAGTTTATTCAGACAAAACTTGGGGAATGGATGGTGACAACGGACGCTTATCAGTTTGTCCTCCTATTTTCCAAACATACAGTCTTTCTCAAACCAACTCTTCTTTTTGAATTTTGACCAATGGCCTGAACCTACATTTCACATTGGAACCCTTGAATTACCCTCATGGAAAGTCATAAGAAACATCAATAGTTTGACACTTTTCTTCCCCTGATCATCATTAAAAACAAAGACTCTGATTATTACTTGTTTCAGAGTAAAACACTCCTTGCTCAAACATTTCCTACCAGACTATTAGTGTCCATTAGACCGGGGGTTTGTTGTTTAAGGAATTCCCATTAGCTGTGCTTAGCAGACAGTTACTCTTCCTGGAGTCCTTATAAGAAACACATCATACAACAACATAACTCATAAAAAAATAAGCAAAACATCAAAGGCATTTTATACTATCCCAAAAAAAAAAAAAACATTATAAAAACACATTAAACTCACATTCTAAATATTGATTTAAAAAGAGTTCCTACTAAACCTCCATTCTTTAATTCAATTACACAATAAAAACATTGTATGTCATTCGACTTTACTCAGATATATTCCTCATTTAACAATATGCAGCTCCAAAATGTGACCTCAATGCTTTTTGAAAAAAACTTGATTGGAACATTTTTCCATTAAAATTTGTGGTAAGAAGTTCCAAGCTGTTATTGCTCTAAAAATACATGTTTTTGAGAGAAAATCTGTCTTTGGAATCTTAAAACGTCTGTTTATTGCATATCTGGTGGCATTTCCATAAGAGTCTACGTTTCTTGGTTAAAATAAACACAGGATTCTGCAAGTTTAATGCCTTCCAAGTGGAACTGACTGATGTTGATGATGAACTTGAAGCCAGTCGAGATCAGCATTTATACTGGTGTTGTATGTACATCTGAGTGCCAAACAGGCAGCTTCATTTTGCATTACCTGGACTTTATCATCAGTAGTGTCATCGGCATACATGGTTAATTTTTGAATGTTTGAGAACCAATGGTAGGTCATTAGTGTAGATAATGAACAATGGTGGACATGGGCAACTGCCTTGGGGTATTCCACATTCAACTGATAACCTTTCTGAAAAGCCTCCATTGAAGTACACTCTTGTGATGTGTTTGACAAATCACTTTTGGCAGACTGCTGAAACCCATATAGCTCAAGCTTTTATATTTTTTAATCATCCAATTCTCTATACCAGTCGTCCATCATTTGTTTTAAAGCTGTGCGTGTAGAGAGTACCCTTTCCTATACGCATGTTGGGAATTTGTTAATACATTATTTTCAGTAAAGTGTGATTGTATTTGATCAAACATGGCTCTTTCAAAATGCCTAACGCTGGCAGGAAACTCATAGGTTGACTATTGGCTGTACTAAATGCTTTTTTATTATCTTTTAATGGAGGAATTATTTTTGCTTCTTTCCAAGCCTGAGGAAATGTTAAGGCTGTTGTTTGGAATAGGAGCAGCAATATAATTAGAAGCCATGCATATTAGTTTTTCGTTGATGTTATCAATACTGGGTTGCTTGTCTTTTCAAACCATTTTAATCAACTTGTTTATTGTTTCTATTTTAATTTTAGAAAAGCTTAAGCTGCAAAATTTCTTTTTCATGAACTCCTTCAGAAGACAACTTGGCGAAATGTTTGGTTTGCTCACAATTGCATTTCTTAAATTGGAAATCTTGTTAGAAAAGAATGTATTTCGATGATTTGCTACATCTTTTGATTTAGTGATAATATTTTCACCATTTTCTAAAAAGTTGGCTGTGTAGAAATTGTTTTGCTCATCACGCAGTTCAAGGTTTTCCAAAGTTGCTTTTGATCTCCCAACTGTTAAGCGAAATCTTGCCTTTTTTTCTTTAAATTTAATTTTGTGACAAAATGTCTCAGTCTACACTATCTTTGTCCATCTGTATGAGATTTGGTGCTTTGTGTAAATTACTCTGATCATTTCTCTGTGTCATACATGACTTGAGTTCATGGTGTACCCATGGTGCCTGACATTTCTTCACTGTTGGTTTTATCACATTGCATGTTTGTTTAATGTTTATTTATGACTGGTAAAAAGTTATCAAGGAATGTAGCTAAAGCCTCCTCTGAGGCGTTTGTCTTTTAAACTTTTTTCCCGGTTTCTTTTTGAATATCTTCTAAGTAGGCTTCTTGTGAAAATGTCCTGAAAGATCTTTTGTACACAATTCTTGGTGTGACTTTCAGAACATTTGTTTTTCTGGCAATGACGTTCATGTTGTGATCAGTGCATCCTACTGATATAGAAACTTCCTTATATATCAATCTTGTATTGATGAGTAAATATGATCGATACATGTGGCAGTTTTTCCTCCTCTAGTACTTATACCAATACAAGTTGGCTCCTTTGCTTTAAGCAACATGTGTTGGTAATAGTGTTTCATTGTATTTTGCATTCTTGAATGACTTGAAATGTGTTGCTGCACTAGATTTGAA
>BSAI01000085.1:1556931-1603580 GCA_036245035.1 Adrianichthys oophorus | reverse complement strand
TGCAATGGTGATGGACAGACTGACAGATGAAGTTAGACAGGAATCACAATGGACTATGATGTTTGCAGATGATACTGTGATTTGCAGAAAGACCAGCACTGTAAAACAAAGCATATTGTTTCAACGTAAAAACACGAGTTTAAGGACTGCCTTAAACTTAAAAGTCAAAATAACAAAGATGATTTGTTGTGTTAACATAACATATTGTTGAATTGAATTAAAAAATCTTGTTAAACCAAAGAACTGGTGTATAATTCTGATGTAGATTTGAAAGTCATGTCAACTTATTTTGATAGTTACAACTTAAATATTTTTTCTCAACTCATTAAAAAACTTAAGTTGTGTTAAGCAATGGGTTTTACTCAAATTAAGTTGCAAGTGTTAGTCAAAATAACTGGCATATTTATTTGACTAGACATAAAGAAGACTATAAAAGAATACCCTAAACTAGAACTACAACAGGTAAACACCAAGATTCCTCCATCCATTCTCTTAATCCAGTTGGGTGAAGGCAGGGTAGTTGTTGAAGGGCCACACAATCACACAGGGACAATTTAGAGTTATCAAACAATGTATGAAGCCTGTTTTTTTGAAAGTTGGAGGAAACACGGGTGGAATGAACATGCAATCTCCACACAGAAAGGTTGCAGCTGGGATTTGAACCCACTGACAGATGAGAGCGCTAACCACTATGCCACTGTGCAGCCTGTTGAGCCTGAGTTACATGGAGGCTTCATGAGGCTTCTTCTTCTGAATGAATAGCAAAAAATGTAGAAATGCAATTTACAGCAAGGATACAGGTGAAGGAGAAGCTGGAGAGGTGGAGGTTTTCCCTGGAAAAGAGAGGAATGAAGGTTAGCCGCAGCAAGACGGATTACATGTTTGTGAATGAGAGAGACCCAAGAGGAAGAGTGAGGCTACAGGGAGAAGAGATGAAGAAGGAGGAGGATTTGATGTATTCAGGGTCAACAGTCCAGAGGAATGGAAAATGTGGAAAAGAAGTGAAGAAACGAGTGCAGGCAAGTTGGAATGGGTGGACTGTGCTTCTTCTTCTGTGTTGCTGTCAGTAGCAAGTACTGATGCAGAAAACCTACAGTGCCTTCTAGTGGTTGTTGAGTGAAACAACCGCTAGAGGGCAGCTGGTTGTTAGGGGGATAATAAATAATGAACAAATATTTATGTTTAAAAAAGCCACAAAAGAGTTGCTCCTGAGTTGCACCGCTGGCCAAACTATTGAAAAAACACTTGACTTATACTCTGGAAAATACAGTAATTCTTGTTCTTCCTAGAAAATAAGTTGTTTACACATTAGTTTGATATGTATAATGTCAAACTTGTTGTTAGGATGCACTTGTTGTAGCTCTTTTCTTGTTTCCTTATGTCACAACAACACCTTTCTTTTTTATTCTATATGAAGTTCGTATGAGCCTACTAGTGATTTAGGACTCACAGAACTTTGATAAATGTTGTGCGTCCAATGCTACAGCTCCCCAAGCTGCTGATGCATGAATTGCATTGCAGTGATTCTTAGTTGTACTTATGTTATAATAATGTTAAAACAGTCAAGTGTGTATTTATAGCACGGTGTGACTTTTTCAGATGCTCGACAAGCTGAGAGACCGATGGAGCAACACGGGTCTGTGGGAGAAGCTGGAACAGCAGAAGACTGTGATCACAGAGCCTCGTGGTGGAGCCAAGGGAGATTTTGATGAGCTGCTTCAGACTTATTATGATGCTATCAAATACTGTGGTGAAAGAGGTGAGGCAGCGAAGCATCAATGGACTGTCCTTCTTCCATTATGTTTTCTTTTTTTGTTTTTTTTTTGGGGGGGGGGGGGGGGGCATTAATAGCTTGTTCAGAACAAAAATGTTTATTTTCATTATTGTGCTGTAATTCAAACTATTACCTGGTTGTTATGAGAAAGAAGTGCAGGTGCATCTGACATTATTTAAGCTTGTAGAACAGCAGTGAACTTGAGGGAAACGTTTTTGTCATTATACAGTTGAGCATAGCATTGTTTCTGTATTGCAGACGGCGCCCTGCTCATTGCTGTGTGCAGGGGAAAAGTCAGTGAAGGGCTTGACTTTACAGATGACAATGCCAGAGCAGTGGTGACCGTTGGAATTCCCTTCCCAAACATTAAGGACCTGCAGGCATGTAATGTAAAAGTTCTGCATAAACTCCTATTTCTAAGCACTCAACTGAGGGTTTGGACAGTGGATGCTTAAATCAGCTATTTTAGTGCTACTAAAAAATAAACCGTTTAATATTTCATGTGCCTAAGGCATTCTTCTTAAAGTGCTTATCTTGAAAACAAATATTTGTTTTAAACAGTTTTGTGATCCACCATAAGGTAGAGTATGTGTTTGCAGTTTTAACAGCTTCAACTCTTCTGGAAGTCTTCCCCTCAGGCTCATGCATGTTTGTGGAAATGCTCATTTGTAAGGTCAGGCTCTGATGTCAGGTGAGAAGACCTTATTTATAGTTTTCTCTTTAATTTAATCCAAGATTGTTCTATTAAATTTAAGTCAAGTTAACGCTTCATAAAAACTATCCGTTATAGCTAGTTAACAGATTATTATTAAACTGTTAGGTATTGAGTGACTTATTCAATAACAGTTAACAGTTTATAAAGGATTTATAAATGTAGGGTTAGGATTAGGGTTAGGATTAGGGTTAGGATTAGGTGGAAATGTTCCTCATTTACTAACAGTAAATAAATATCTTTATTTACAGCTACAACTTTAAAAAAATGTCCCAGTAACGTGTATAAAATATTAACTGATTCTTAACAAGTAATTAGTAAGTAATTTAGTAACAGCTTCTTCATGATCTATTTCTAATGATTAAGGTGCAGTTAGAAATCCTTAATATCCAGGTAACAGGCCATTTATAACCCAATAACATTTCAGTAATGACTTGTTAACTAGCTATAATAGATAGTTACTATGAAGTGTTACTGAAGTGGGGACTAGACTCAATGCCTTTTAAGATTTTTCCTGCCAAAAAAGGATCGTTCATGTCTTGATGGATCTTCTATGTTTTCTGGTGGGGAGTCATTTTGGAACTGGAAGTAGTTATGCTCTAACTGTTGCCAACTAATTTGCATATGAATTTCAAAATCTCTTGATTATATTATAGCTTTCTTTTCATTGGAACCAAAGCACAAAGCAAAGCTCAACAGTAACCCTACATCATAACCCTCCCTCCACCGAGCTTCACATCTTGACACTTCACATCTGGCAGAAGGAAGTTAGAAAGGCCTGTCTGACTGGACTTGTTGCACCAGAGCATCTCATCACAGAGCCACACCACAATTCAGTGAACTCCTGAGATTATACAGCACTGATCAAAATAATAAAAACATTAAAATATCAGATCCTGATGGAGAACCGCATCTTATTTTAATAGAGTTTGAAACCATGTGATCAGGCCCGATTCCGATTATGTGATCGGATTGGACATCCCTTTCACAAACATGAGCTGTTTCAAATTGCAGGTCTTTGTCTGCTCTTAATCCATCACAATTTAAATAAAGAAAAATACTCAGAAATTCTGTTTTTAATCTTAAATTCTTTTATGTAATGTCCTTCATCATGAGACAAATGCTCCAAGAATATGTTAAAAACACCAAAAACACAATGTTCATTGGAGTGGCTCTTTAAAGTAGGGCATGTTAAAACATTGACATTTGACTACATTCTGATTCAAAACCTAGGTAGAGGAGGGTTATACTTTTAAGATCCTCCAATCATCCTAAGCAATTAGTCACATCATTTGATTAAGATGCCATGATAAATTTAATGTCATAGGTTAACAAAAGTCCCCTTTTTCACTCAGTCATTTCTTTGTCTCAAAAATCTGTGACACTTGAATCCTATGAAAAAGAACAAAAAAGCATACTTTTATACGCTCATACAAACGTACACCAAATAAGAGCAGCCCTTTTTGGTGATCCGTAAAAAAAAATCCCAAAGCGATGTAGCTGTGTGTCTCTCTGTCCTTAATAGATAAAGTTGACCTTTAAGTTTGAGGCTCCCCCGCCTCTCCCCCCCTTCCCTCATCCTGCTGTCAGAGCAAGACGAGCTTTCACTAAGCTGTTCTGTCAGTGTAGAAAGACGTGTGGGTGATTGAAGCTTCTCAGACCCTTTCACCTTAGCCTTTCAACTTAGCTGTCATCTTCACCTTTGTCAGCACTCAGGTCATTTTCTGCCATCATTTGTCTGCTTGGTTCCATTGCAGTGGTTTTTCTCAGCTTGGTTTATCACCATGTTTTAATGTTGTCCTGTTACTTCCTATGGTGTTAGGCCATTGCTAAAGCTTAAGCTATTTATCCTTACTGAAGAAGTCATTGGTGAACAATGATCTTATCTAAAACTGGTGGTACACTTTAACTCCACTGATATCATGCGTTCACATGAAGAACAATTATTGATCTTTGGACATCAACCACTAAAATCCATCCCCGGTCGTCATCCAGCACAATCTGCAGACATGGTTGACAGTCAGAATGGATGGAGTTTGGATTTGACTGAAGTGTGATTCAGAAGTGTGTCGCCTCCTGAAGTCTATACATAGAGTATTGGTCTAGTTTTAGGACTTGTTGGCCACAGCAGAAAAGCAACACTTTTGAGCAGCAGCATTGTCCGTTACACCATGATTTAACCAAAGTTCGTCTGTTGTCCTCTGCTAAAAGAAGGTTTTGGCATCATAAGATTCTTCAATTGGCTGTGATTGGTTAAACTATTTCCTGACACATTTGTATAATGGAAGTTGTTTTTGATTATAATTGTGGCTAAACAAATCTAACAGTCAGAGGTACAGTGGTGAATTTTCTGTGTAACAGAGAGGAAAAAACTTGAGATGAGTGGATGGCGCACAGCACCGGGGGGAGGATTGAGAAAGCCAAAGCTAGTTAGGACCAAGGTGGAGCTGACCAAGCGTGAAGACACTGCATTTCTAATGACAAATCCTGCGCTCCACATCAACAACCTTTGTTTATCTGCTGCATGTTCAGAGCTCCGCAGAGAGCACGCCGTCTCCTGCCATCACTTGTTATAATTGTGACTGTCCTAGACTCAGGCGCTGGCTCCTGACACTCCAACTTTGTGCTGGCTTTTACAGACACTTCCTTCCTCTTTCACTTAAATGACACAACAGGAACATTTTTTCCCATTGGTATTTTCTTCATTTTGTGCTGTTCCTTTAGAGATTTCTTTGTGTTTTTCATAATTGTATGCTCACTGTCCTTAAAATGTGTCATTTCTTGTGGATTTCTATTTTTATTGCTTTGTGTAACCACAAATCTCTAATCAGTTTTTCGTCATTTCCATAACCTCAGTAACTAAGACCACTAGTGAAAAGAAAGAAGCCTGTGCTCACCGTTGGTTTTGCTCTAAAGACATAAAACAATGTTCTAAAGACACAGTACATGTGTCTTAATTAAACTTGACTCAAAAACACAAATAGCTGTTTATTACTTTTTTTTCAAATGTTATCTTAACTTATACAAATATTATAATGCAAAGAAAGACTAAATGCTTAAAGTTTTTATCCCTTTGATTGATATAATTTACCATCTTACATTTACACGATTACCACTTTAATCCGGTGAACTAAAGCTACAAAGTCCACTAATGATGGCGGCATGAGATGGACCCTTTCTGAGGACACAAAAACTGTTGACATGGGTTTACAGAGGACAGTTCATTTCACAAAGCTGTCGACTTCACAAGTGTTTAGAGAATTTGCATTAGAAAATGAGTTGTGATTTAACAATTGGGCCATAGGTCCGTTCTGGTGTTCTGGTTGCATTTTGCCCTCTGTCGCTCTCAGTATGTCGTTCTCCACATTTAGTCTGGCTCCAATCGAAAGAACCATTGCAACCTCACTTAAAGTAGAATTAAACTGCTCCAAGTTTCTAGTAAACATTTTTGAATGTATAAGTAATTGTGGACAATAAATCAGAATTATGCAAACACAGCAAGATTGAGTAATTTCTCCCTCCAGTTCAGTTACACTTTCTAGTAACAAAAGTAACAAAAGTTTTCCAAGTTGTGTATATCAACAAAACTATATTAATCTTGTACAATAGTTCAAGGTAAAACGTTATCTACCTCTGGGTAACAGACACTAGATTTTAGAAAAGTATGTCTTTGGTTGTGTGAGTTTCTGCTCATTTATCCAATCAAAAAGGTAGGAAGACAGCATTTAATCAAAGTTTTTTAAGCTTTTAGCAAATTAGACACTTTTGTTCAAAAGTTTGGGATCACTCAGATAATTTTGTTTTGTTTTTAAAAATTTGTGCTTTTATTCACTAAATGAGTTGTAAAATTATTAGAAAATATAGTCAATGTATTGACGAGGTTAGAAATAATGATATTTATTTAAATGAATAATTTTTGCCTTCAAACTTTGCTTTCGTCAAGAATCCTCTTTTTGAAGCAATGCTGCATTGCAGACTTTTAGAAGTTTAGGTGTTAGTTTGTTGAGGTAATCTGGAGAAATTTTACCTCACTGTCCTAGAAGCCCCTCCCACTAGTTGGATTGGCTGGATGAGCACTTTTGTACCATAAGGTCAAGCTGCTCCCACAACAGGGCGATGGGGTTTAGAGCTGGTGACTGTGCTGGCCACTCCATTACTGATGGAATACCAGCTGCTGCGTCTTCTCTAAATAGTTCTTGCACAGTTTGGAGGTGTGCTTTGGGTCATTGTTCTGTTGCAGGATGAAATTGACTCCAGTCGAGTGCTATCCACAGGGCATGGCATGGCGTTGCTAAATGGATCCATAGTCTTATTCAAAATCTCTTTTACTCCAAACAAATCTCCCACCTTACCAGCACAAAAGCAACCCCAGACCACCATGTGACCCCACACTGCTTCATAGATGGCATCAGATGTGGTTTCAGCATCTTTTCAGTTGTTCTGTGTCTCACAAATGTTCTTCTGTGTGATCCAAACACCGTTATTATGTTTAACCATGGAGATACTGACAAAAAACCTGCATCTCACCTCAGTAGTTTTCATCTTCACCATAGGCCTGCACAATAAACCGGAAAATAATCGTCATTGCGATATCAGGCCAGTGCGGTATCCATATCTCAAAATGAGGCGAAAATGGCGATAAATGGTCTCCGGTTGCACACGTGCTAAACTATCTCTTTGTAGTTAAAGTAACAGTTCAAATCAAACCTTTTATGCATGAAACCCATGGTCTTCGTGTCATTGACCAATCACTGGAGCCCTTTAATGCTTGATGCAGGATTATGAATAAAAAACTACTTCTTTCCATGACGTGTGACTGAACAAGACTTGCAATGACTGAGAGCAGCACCTCAGAGCATGTGCTCGTGGTGAAAAAAAAGCATGTCAGTCAGGGGTTTACCGGATTGGATTACTCGCCACGGTTCGGCACACACCGTAGATCCCCTACCCCCCACCCCCCGACGCGCATCATTTAAATCAATTTTCTTATCAAACAGTACCCAATTCCCGCATCAAATTCACGTCTATGATTTAACAAGCGTCAAAGTCGCTGCCTGATGCTTGTTGGAAAGTGTTTCTAAAAATCAGACTCTCCCGCCGCGTGTGGGAGGAGTTTAACTCATAATGAGAGTAACGGATGATGACAGATCAGGTTTATTTTATTTGCGGAGTTCTACAAAAAACATCAGTAAAAATGCTTCCATATCCGGGTTTTTGATGCTATCCAAAGATTTTCCTGGTTTATGGATGTCTGGAAAAGAACCCGGCTGCTGCGTCTGCGCGTTGGGGGTGGGGAGTGTTTATTGCTGCAGCAGGAGACACTGAAGAAGCTGAAAGTGTAAATTCATCCATCCATATTTATTTTAAAGATTCAGCGCCCAATGATGCACTTTTGTTTATATGAACATGTTTAGTGTTTTTTACATAGGAATTTCATGAAAAGTGTTTTGTTTTTAGAAATAGGCCTCAATGAACACAGCTTTGGTGTAATATTTTTCACAAGTCCTACCGTCATCGCATTTTCAAACAGAGATACTGCATATCTCAGATTTTTCTCATATCATGCAGGCCGTCTTCACCTTATGGCTCCTGTACTCTGCTTTAGCTACTATGTTACATAGTACTGTAGCTTCTTACACTCAAGCTTTATCTGCTTCATTTTTCCTGTAACTGCCAACTTAGTGAGACTGGTATATGTCCAAGAGTTGAACTATAAGCTGTTTGGTTATTGGGGAGGCTCATCAAGATTATTTTAGAATCCCAATCTACTTGCATCTGCTAATCCCAGCTGCACACAATGGGCCAGTGTTGGTATACTGTTGGCCTTTGGTTTTTGGTATTTCGTGGCGTAGTTCTTGGTTTAGAAGACTTAGTAAAGTATTGGTAGAAATCAAGAGTGAGAAGAAAAAGTGTTGGAGCAAAGGTAAAATATTCCAAAAAGCTGTTTAATCCCTGACTGGGGTGTCTAGAATTCTTGAAGACAAAAAAGTTGAGACTTGACCAAAAATACTGCTAAAAAGATAAGTAAAACATGAATGAAATTATGCACTTTCAATCTAACTCAAAATTATTTTGCATATTTTTATTTGTATCTATTTGCTTTAGGATCTGAAGTTAATTACAGTAGTTGTTTTTTATGCGTTCTAAGAAATTATTCTTTGATGCTATTGGTTTTATGCTTTGTTAAAATATACATTTTTCTAAAACAACAATGCAGTTTATTAAATGCAACTGTAGTTTATTTAAATGGGGCATGAGCTCGTCATAGGTGTGATAAAAGAGGACCCTGTGTGGAGTTGCACTGAGAACCAATCTTTGAGTGGATTGGACAGGAGTGTGATGTCAGAGTGGGCCCATGGACACAGTGTCAAAGTGGAGCCACTCTGCTGTCTGATGAGCCACATGCGGCAGATGAGGCGCTCAGCAATCTCGGTGACAGGCACAAGATGTCTCGAACTGCCAGGGGCGTGCACACGGACACGTGCATCCCGGACTCCTGAAAACACACACACACACACACACCCACACACAAACAAACACCCTCCGCAACATGTAGCTCAAGCAGATGCACTCAGCTGCAAATCATGCCTGCTGGTCAAATATATGTTTTTAGGGATGAACAGGTTGCGGTGGAGGACAAGGCCAAAGCAAGTGAGTGATCTCTTGACATTTTAACTAATCCCTCCAAGCTTAAGGTTTCTTGCACATTTGTGATATTTGCTAGCAGCCAGAATTGGCTTTTTCACATATGCAACCTGTCATGTTGGATTGGACAATGGCATGCTGGATACCAGGGAAGTGATGGTTCCAATACTGAAATGGACTGTGATTGGATTTAGATGACACTGCTGGCTTGAGGCTGCCGGCCTTTTGTGGGTTGTCAAGTGGATTCTTCGACTGCTCTTGGTGTCTCATGCATTAGCAAGCCTCTCACCATCAGGCCAGGAGCACTTTTAAGACTTCCTGTGCTACGCTAATATGGCATTCCCCCAACCGACAGCCTGGACCACCATTTGAATCCGGCAATGCTCAGCTCATGTTCTGTTTTGTGCTGACAGGTGTTTTGTGGCCACTCAGGTGTTATTAGTCATACTCCAACTTTGGGGGAATATTTAGGTCTTGCTATGATGCTGCCTGACAGTTGACACACACAAACAGGAGCAGGCGGCAGCGTGCGACATGTGTGAGCGAATGGGCTGTACCTGCCACAGCCCTGTGTTTCAGGGCTCCGGGCAAGCACACGGTACCTGTCAAAAGCAGTTAAAGCCCTGCTCAACGGCCTGCACAACATGGCATCCTATCAGATGCCAGCTGAACTTTTCACTTGTCAATTCTGAAAGGTTTGTGCTAAAATCACCAGCGACAGATGCAAATGGATGGCTGCTTTCCTGGCATTTTTGCACAAAGATGCTTGATGTTGCTTGGACCAACTTGCCAATCCCTTTCCACCTCCACCTTGTTCTGTCACGGCCCTCCTTTCAGTGCCTCTGCTGAAAAAGGGATGATGATGAGTGATGACTGCAAATTCCTCACCATTTCACTGCCTGGGTAATATGTGTATGTGGACTGAGTTGTTGGCCCATACACAAACCCATAAATGTACTCCTCCAAGTGCCTTAATAATAAGACTGATGGACTGTGATAATTATATTTACAATACATCTTATTTGTTGGGCGCCTTTCAGGGGACTCAATGTTGCCTTACAAAAGATAAACAAACACAAATATGCATAAGTATAAAAGTTCAAAATAAGATTGTATGACAATAAAGCAAAGAAACTTTAAAATACTGTATAAAAATCAAGATGAGTTTTAAGATTTGAGATAAAATGGAGGAGTAAATCCATGTTCCAGAGGTTAGGAGGAAGGGAGATCCATATCTGGGGTACCAGGGGGTACAACCAGATGGATGGAAAAAGAAGATCTAAGGGAGCGGGTAGAAGGGGAAACCTGAAGGAGGTGTAAAAAGTAAGATGGGGCGAAGTTATGGAGGGCTTTGAAGTCAGCAGGAGGATTTTGATCCGTTGAGTGTCCGGTAGCCAGTGAAGCTGTTGTAGAACCGGTGAGATGTAGTGGGTGGAGGGAGTGCGAGGGATGAGGCGAGCTGCTGCATCTGGGACCAGTTGCAGTTATGGAGGTGTTTTTGTGGTAGGCTGAAGAGAAGAAAGTTACAGTAGTCTAGGCGTGAGTTGACCAGGCTGTGGTCAAGAACAGCTGTAGCATGAGGGCTGATGGAGGGACGGAGACAGCGGATGTTTTGTAGGTGGAAGTGTGCTGACCGAGTGATGTTATTTGACATGGGAGGTGAATGAGAGAGAACCGAGAATGACACCCAGACTTTTAACATGAGGAGAGGGAAAAATAGAGCTGTTGTCAACTGGAATGAAAAGTTATGGATTTTATTTAGAGTGAATTTAGTGCTCAGTTTAATTGCTGTTTAATTTTCGAAGGAACCAAAATTTGATCTCAAGAAGACAGTTGTTAAGGGTACATAATTGAGTTTGGAGGAGATGTAAAGCTGGGTGTCATCCACCTAACAGGGAAAGAGGATTTGCTCTATACAAAAGATGAAACCCAGGGGGAGAAGAAAAATGATAAACAGACTGAACCCTGGGGCACACCTGTAGAAACGGGGAATGAAGAAGAAGAAAGAGATTTGAATTGCATGAACTGATGATGATCTGATAGATATGAGCGGAACCAGCTGAGAGGTAAATTGACAAGGCCAATGGAAAAGTCGGTCTGGTAGGATGGGGTGTGAAATGGTATCAAAAGCAGAGCTAAGATCGAGGAGGACGATGGATAGTAAACCAGAATCAGCGAGAAGGAGGTCATTTGTGATCTTTAAGAGAGCTGTTTCACTACTGTGTAGGGGATGGAAACCGGACTGAAACTGGTCATGAAGGTTATTGTGCGAGAGATGAAAATGGAGTTGAGCAGCCACTATTTTTTTCTAGGATAAAAAAATGATTGAGATCGGTTGGATCTAGACCAGGTTTTTTGAGAATGGGGGTTACAGCTGCTGTTTTGAGACCTGAGGGGACAATCCCAGATGTGGGACCGGAGCGAACGATATTGGTAATGAAAGGAGAGAGACAGAGGAGGGCAGACTTAACCAGGAATGTAGGAAGGGGGTCCAGTTGACAAGTTGAGGTTTTGAGTTTTTGAATAAGCTCAGAGATTTGAGTGACTGAGGCTAAAATAAATGATATAATTAAGTAGTTTGGGCAAATGAGACTGGGGTGGAAGGGTTTAATCCTGTAGTAGAAGTAAGTTATGTTTAACTTTGGAGGTGATAAAGGATGCCAAGCTCTTACAGAAATCTGTGGTGTAAAGATGAGAAGAGACTGAGTAGAGATTTTGTTACGTGTGAAAGAAGTGAGAACAGGGATAATGCAGACAGAAAGACTTTGTTGGTAGCCTGTTTATTTCTGAAAACCTCTTTGAAAACACGGTTTAAAGTGAAAGAGTTGAGTAAAACAAAAAAGCTTCTTAAACAGTTTTCCCCCAAAATCTCCCAATATTTCATTATAACCCACCAAGCAATAAATAAATAAATATGTATATATATTCTTTTAAAGTCACACTAAATATACAATTGGATCAAATTCACTGCATTGTTGTAAAATGGAGAGAAATATTCAATAAAAATTGTATTTGAGAATGTTTATATTTTCTGTTTCTGATTCAGTTCAAACCCAAAGTTGACCCAAAAAAAATGAACTTCAACAACTATAGACAGAGTAACGTCTAATGTTATACAGAAAATCTTGCTTTCAGTTTGAGAGTTTTTGGATTATAAACGGTTCACTGCATTGTGAAAAATAGGCAACAAGGAAATAATCTGTGCTAAATGCTCATCCAAATACATTAATATAAAAAAATTGGCTGTTGTAGGTGGAGCTGAAGATGAAGTATAATGACCAGCACTGCAAATCCAGAGGTCTTCTTCCAGGCCATCGCTGGTATGAGATCCAGGCATACAGAGCTCTGAACCAAGCCTTGGGAAGGTAACTTTGTCCCTCTGAACTACAGCCTAAACATAAGTTCTCTAGTGCTTTGTTACAGCTCTCAAGCTTGATTTTTTAGATGTATCCGCCACAAGAATGATTGGGGTGCTCTGATTCTCGTGGATGACCGTTATGGGAATAACCCCAACAAGTACATCACAGGTACCTCCTCCTTTTTTGATTGGCTGGACGTGTTTTTCAGCCTTCACATTTAAACACTAGATGGCAGTAATTGTCCACTTTTTTTCTTCTCCCGTCTGTCTGTATGTCTCAGGCTTATCTAAATGGGTCCGCCAGCTTGTTCAGCATCATTTTACCTTCAGCAATGCCATGCAGTCTCTGGCAGCATTTTCTCAAGTCCAGGAGAAGGTAGAGATGGCCTCCACAGATTGCCTGACCCTCAGCTCCATCAACTCATCTCCCAGCAATAACTCGTCTGCAGCTGCTGGGGGACAGAGTTTGTTCAAGGCATCAGAAGTTCAGATATGTTCTTTGAGTGCCACACCAACCAAGCCCCAACAGGAAGCCAGCACATTGCCCTTCCCTTCTGTTTTGTCGGCACAGTTCAAGAGTGAAAACAACCAAACAGCAGGTGAGATAAATGAAGGACAGTATATCTTTTTCCAGGATCATTTGTGACTCTGAAATCTGAGAATAAAGCTAGTGGTGTTATCATTGAAAAAATGTTTGAAGCTTTTATCTGAAGAATTGGAAAGTACCACTATAAAAATGAACACAAAGTTATCAAAAGTAATGATTTCAGATGTATTTTGCTTCAATAACAGTTCTATAGTTTCTAACATATATGGGGGTTTTTATGTGGCCTCACAATCCCAGGTGGGTTTCATCTGTGTGGAGTTTGCATGTTTCTCCATGCATGTCCACATGTGTGCGTGGGTTCTTTCCAGGCACTCAGGCTTCCTCTCACAGTTAAAAAACCGGCTTCATTGGTTGAATGGTGACTCTTTAGTGTGCATGTCTGTGTGTGGCCTTGTGATGGACCGGCAAGCCCTCCATTGAAGTCCAGCAAACCCCTATAACCCAACATGGGACAGGGATGGATAAATGTTTTTGTCTAGATTGTAAAAAGTGCTTTCAATAGGAAGAATTTACATTATGAGACAATAAGCCACCCCAAAAATGCACCAACAGGAAGATTAAAATATACATTTATTTTTTGTTTTGCTTTTCAAACAACACCATTAAAGCATCCTTTTTTAAACTAATCTCAAGGCACCACGCAAAAGGCAAGAAACAGTTGATATTTCTGTGTATGACAGACCAAATCTACCTGTGAGGGAATTTAAAAATATATTGGGAAAAATGTGGGCTTATTTAAAAAGCAATTTTATAGACTTTAATGTGCTGCATAGTATAAAAGGACTTAAAGTGGTCTGCTAGAATAGAGATGATAACAGTAGTAGAGTCCATTTAGAACTTTAGGAGCGGCTGTCTTGGTTCTGCATTGTTTAGTCCTTTAGACATGATTCACCTCATTATTAAACTGTTAGTTATTGAGTTATAAATGAGTTGTTAAATAAGAGTTTACAGTTTGTTAAGGATTTATAAATGTACCTGATAGATAGACAGTAGAAAACTAACAAGCTTTGAGTTTGCGAATTATAAATGTATTTACCTGTATATTAATGATTTCTAACTGCACCTTATTAATTAGTAATAGTAATTCGTTTGGGTAGTTATTATGAAGTGTTACCTCACTTTTCCATTAGTTTGGATGAGAAAAAGGTGAGTGAAAAAACCCACTAAAAGTCTTTATTTACTCATCACTTCCTGATAGCTGCATGGTTTTAAACAGACCTGCTAACCCATTGTCTAAACTTTTTTTTTTTTTTGCACCGTCTTTTTGTTTTGTTTTTTTCAAAAGGGATACACACCCACCCATCACTGTACCACCTAGACTCAGGTCATACACCGAACCGTACATGATGTATACATACGAGAAAAAGAATTTTTAAAAAAAAACAGAGTACCCAAACATCTCCAAAAGCTTTCACATTACAAGGTCAATCATAAAATTAATCTGCAGTAGTGACATTCAATTTCTTCATATCGTCCAAGAAGGGATTCCAAGTAGAGTAACATTTCTGTACTGACCCACTCACAGAAAAGAGATTTTTTTTCAAACACCAAAAAGTGTAGAAGGTCATTGAGCCACATTTTAAGAGTTGGAGGGTATTGATCTTTCCATTTCAGAAGTATGAGTCTCCTGGTAATCAAGGTCCCAAAGCTCATTATGATTTGTGCTCTGGGGTTTCGCTTAATATCATGTGGTACTACACAGAATAACCCAAAGATACAGAGGGTTTTATAGAGGTTTGTAGCACATCAGATAGTACATTAAAAATGGACTGCCAGAATCGATCCATTTTGACACAGGACCAGAACCTATGAGCAAGGGTGTCTGTTGAGTGGTTGCAACGATCACAGACTGGATCGAAATTGGGGATGAACTTCACAAGTTTTGCTTTGGACCAGTGGAGTCCATGTCCAGTTTTGAACTGAATAACCAAGTGTCGTAGACAAATTGAGGAAGAATGTACTCTGTCCACAGCCGGTCTCCAAATGTCCAAATCCAAATCTTCTTCCCAATGAGATTTAAGTGTTGTGTGTGTTTAGCAAAGAGTAAACTTGTCTAATTACTCCCCTAGAGCCTGCTTTAATTTTCAAGATGGATTCTAAGAGAGAGTCGGACGGACAGGATGGGAAATGAGTAAAAGATTTTGATACAAAGTTTCGTATTTGCAAAAACCAAAAACAAAATGGGAGCGGGGGATGTTGTATTTAATCACAAGCTGGTCAAAAGAAATACAAGTGTTATCAATGTACACATCCTCAGTTGTAACAATTCCTTTCCTGCCTCTTTCATGAAAGGCGTTGTTTGTACTTGGAGGAATAAACCAGGGATTTTTAACAATAGGAGCACGTCATGACGGGTCTCTAAGGGAGAATTCCCTCCTAAAGCGTACTCAAATTTTAAGAGTGTTTCTCAATGGGATTTAAAGTGTACTTTGAGATACATCGTCTAAACTTTTTTGTAGTTACTATTGCTTTTCTTTAAAAACACCATCAAGCCTAACAACAACTAAACAAAAAACCAACTAAACTACGGTAACTAACCTAATGGCGACATTTGAATATATCAAACATTTGTAAGCTTTAATGAAATGCTCTCATTGGAAAAAAGAAAAGGGATTTCTTACCGTTCGTGGTCATTTCAAGCTGGAGGTAAATAACTTTGAGGCATTCCATGCAGTCAGAACTGTGCATTCATTTCTTTTGTTTTTACCCAATTGCAAGATTGTCTTTGATAGCTATGGAATTGAGTTAGCTTTGTAAAGTGTGTAAACACAAAAGCTGCTGCATTTGCTGTGGCTCATTTTTACACTCCAGGGTGTCTGAGCATGACGTCACTACCAGGAAATCTGTCGCTGTGATGCGTTTGCACATCGCCTTGGTGAGCGCCCATTGTCTTCGGGGTCACGGCGAGGTTGAGCTGTTTGCCCAGTTGAATCAGTGTGGTGGGTGAAGTGGTAAAAGGCAGCAACCCCCTCCTTTTCCTCTCTACCCATCCACTGCTCTCATAGTTGAGTGGCTTGCCTCATTACTGTAAGGTCCTTTGCGTGCCTGAGTGGCGCTGGAGCGAGCTGATGAGCAGATGTTGGACTGTTGCTTTTAATTAAATCCCCTTGACCTTTGTTTGGGTTATATTGAGCGTATAGCCACATTTACTACACATTTATTTACCCGCGGCTACTCCATAGCTACAATATCTGTCAGTCATCCGCTGGTTTAAGCATAGCAAGTGTCCCGTGAAGTGATTGGGACTGCTAAAAGCCCTTATTTGAACTTTTATTTTTATCTCCTTACAGAACCACAGAAGATTCCGCAAAGTCCCCCAGCAGCGCCCATTCCTCATCAAAGCAGAACATCACAACCTTTTTATAGCATCTTCACCTCCAGCGCCACAAGCACCGTCTTCAAGAAGCCCATTTTTATAAGTAAAATATCCCCCTCCGGTCAGCATGAGATCCTCGACATGCCTCCCCTACCAATGAAGCCCCACACCTTTTGCCGTAAACAAGAGGCAGAAACCCGCTCAGGTGAAGTCCCTGCAGATCTCTGTGCAGAGCTCCATACGGGGGCTGCTCCCCCCAAGTATGAAAACGAGACACTCTCAACCACCATCTCTGATGAGGATGAGGAGGACCAGAGCATTTTCTTCACCCCCGAACTGTTTGAAGGCAAGGGGGACGTAGAAAGTCCTCAGGTGGATGTGAACACAGAGACTGTTTCCAGAACACCCCCAATCATGGGTAGCCCAGAAAAGCTGTCAGAGGAGCTGTTTGGGTCAGAAGAGACCCCGGGGTTAGCTTCTGCTAGGAATGAACAAAGCAAGAGGGGCTCAGAGCTTCCTCAGGAACAGGGAGCTGAAGTCAGACGACAGGAGCAAAGCGAGATGGTAGAGGAGGTCGAAACACCGAGCAGACAGGCAGGAAGTAGACTTCACAGGCTATCCAGGTCCAGGCAGAAGCTGTCCTCCACCCACACAGGTAACCAACAGATTGTAAAATATCTATAGCTCACACTTAAAAACACAATAATCAGATATTTAAATGGACATAATATCCAACAAGATGCAGAGAGAGCGATCCTATCCATACCTTTTTCTGTTGATGTATAATATTTCCACCTTTCCTCAGTTTATCAATGCCTTCAGTGTTTGCTCAAACACTGATACTATGTTTTCAGTAGACATGGAAGCACCAGAGCATCAGACGAGGGTCTTATTTTGCGTGACAGCCGATCTAATTATTGCCTCTTCTCTGAGGACGCACAGCTAACCAACGGTGTTAAATTGTTTCACCGATAGAATGACGGTTTGAATGAGTCATTAATCTGCAAAAGCAGCATTTGCGTTCGCCGCATACTCATTGAGTTCTGCTTAAAGATTTGTGTGTAGGTGAAGATTCTAGACGCTCCATCATGCCTGATATAACGCAAACTACATTTTCCTGATTTTATTTCCTATTAAGCTATTTAATGTGGTAAATTAAAGTGATTTTAGTGGATGGAGAGCGGAGATGCATTTGTTTGACCTTTAAAAACAGTAACACGTTGCAATAAAATTGAATGTTTGCTAAGGAAAGATTTCTATTTTGTTTGTTTTTTTGCTTTCAATGGTTTGTTTGTCTCCCCGAAATGAGAACATTAGAACAAATGTGTGTATCAGGAGGATAACCTCTGCATTTAAAAAATCATGATTAAAAAGATTATTGTGGGAGAAGTAAAAAATGTATGCAGAACTTTTATTTTACAACTGTTTACAATATTAATGAAAAGTCTTAAAGCAAAAAAAAAAAGTCCTTTTGAATTTTTATTAGAGTAACAAATGATTGTTAGGCTGTGCAGTAAAAACTGTAATCAGCAGTTGAGGGGCCATTATTGGTTGCATAAGCCTGAAAGAGGATGTCTCTCATTCATTACAATGCCGAACGCCAGATTATCAAACAGGCTGACTTTGAAGGAAGACCAAATAATGACATACAGCACAATTACATTAACTGGATTTGCCTCATTACATGAGAAACTTCACCGATGTGTGATCTGCCCAGAGCTAACAAGTGTTTCATTAAAATATTTCTCTGCTCATCAGCTGCCTTACTGAGGCTCTTGTCTATGTAATCGCACACGATCGCTCATTAACATAATGAAACTCGGAGCCTGGAGTAGTCGGCGAGTGTGTCCTAAAAGCAGTTAATGGGAAGCTCCCATCACTGAAAGATTCATGGCTTATAACGTGTGTCTTTTTTCTTAATGTCTTTAGCATTAGTCAGGCTCTTCCCTCAATCTTTTAAGCTACTCTAACAGAACATTTTACAGAGAGACGCGTGATCCACAGGTACAACGTAGAAACGCACGATTTCATCTAGGACATCCCACGTGGTCAGACTGTAGTCTCCCTCTTCAGGATGTGAGGGTTTAAGGAAAAACAAACGCTTCTGTTAGACGAGATGGGACAGAGCCTGTCAGCTTCATGAACAGTCTGCCATGGTGGAAGCTGGAAATGATGAAGTTTCATCCTATGACACCTCCACAATAACATTTTTCTAATCAGTGATTGATAAGTCTTCATATAGTAAAGCACGTCTCAAGGTTTTGGGTTCCATTCAAAATCTGAAATCAAAGTTAATCGAGTTATTCTTCAGTTCAGAAGTAATCCCCAGAGCAGGCTGTTGATTGTATAAAGAAGAACAGTTTTATAGTGTGCTCAGGCCCAGATCAAGCTAATCTTCAAATTAAAAGACGAACTCCAAACATTACAGGGCGGGTGAATACTTTGTAAATTCAAAGACCTTAAACCTTTTTGAAGGACTTCATGTAAAACGTGTTTGGCTCTTAATAAAAATCCTAGTTTTCTCTTCCTGTTCTCATCCTCTGTACACTTCTCGTTTGGAAACGGCTCATTATTTTGGATTGATGTGTTTTTTTGAGTATATTTCTCTGTAGTTTCTCATCTGCCATGACAACCAGCAAACATTTCACATTATTGTCTTTTAGCGGGACTCTTCAGGTTCAGATCTGGCCTAATGATACTTCTGCAGTCTTGAACTGTCTCATCTCTAAAATCTTTCTCCTCCAATATTTAATGGTTAATGGCTTTCAATGGTTTGGGATCTGAAGCTGCTCAGTGGTTATCTTTTGGGACTTTCTCAGGCCCAATAAAGACTATCCAGCTATTGTGTTGTGAATTTCCATGGACCTCTTACCCTTTCAAGATCAGTTTGAACCTGCCTTATAACAAGAGCTGCCATTTCAGCAGTGCACATTGACTGAATCAATTGTAAAGCATCATTTTCCAATCCGCTTGATCCCTTTTGGGTTGCCGGAGCCTAACCCGGCTACTCATGGGCGAAGGCAGGGTACACCCCTGGACTGGTCGCCAGTCTGTCGCAGGGGCCACAATCACACACCCATTCACACTCACATCCACACCTAGGGACAATTTAGAATAACCAATTAACCTGTGAAGCATGTTTTTGGACGGTGGGAGTACCCGGAGAAAACCCACGCATGCACGGGGAGAACATGCAAACTCCACACAGAAAGGACCCCCAGCCAGGACTTGAACCAGGAACCTTCTTGCTGTGAGGCAGGAGCGCTAACCACTGCACCACCGTGCAGCCCTGTAAAGCATGAAGGCTTCACATAAATCAGTTGTATTGCTCCTTTTACAGTTTACCCAGTATAAATGCATTCTGATAATGATACATTTACTTTTATTTATGCTAACTGCAATGATCTTAGCAAAAGTTAGTAGACTTTAAGTTTTCTGCATGTGGATGCATCAGAATGGAGCGGAGCAGGAAGCCTGTGTCCCACTGACTGTAGCATCTATGTCACAACTACAAGATTTTTCAAACTGCATTTTTTCATCTGAATCTTGACATTTTTACCTTGTCTCAGGCTACCAGCCAGTGGCACTTGATATGAATGACTGCCGTCTGGAGACATTTGCACATTGTCCAGTCAGAGCTGCTGCCAGCCGGAGATCTGGCTGCCGCCGGCCTGTGGCCGCCCAGCCGTCGCCCGATTTCATCTTCCCCGCCTGACTGATGGCTCCCAGACTGCCGCCATCTGCATTCATGAGCACGCCAACGATTTTCAAGAAAATCCGGCGGTGGCAGTTAATGTTGAAGTTTCTACCTCCTCATCACTCTGTGGCAGCTGTACATGTGACATACTATTACTATTAAGTAGGTTTGTGCTCTGGAAATGGGGTCCGGCCCTCCTGCCTTTGCTGGAGCATTCAGTGTGATCAAGGTGCACTCTAAGAAGCACACATCTTTCACGTTTGCGCAAATGGGTAATGTTTTACACCAATTTCCAAGAATTTTGGATATGTAAATCCTGTGTGTGCCTGTCTGTGTGCACGAGTTCATTTCCATCTGTGCACCCTGGGAGATAATCCTTCTATTCTTAATGTATGAATATATTTCCATTTATTTTCTAAACCTGCTTTGTCCGTTTTCGGCGTCACGGTGCTGCCCGGAGCCTAACCTGGCCACTTGTGGGAAAAGGCAGGGTACACCCAGGACAGGTTGCAGAGCTACAATCACCGGCATGTTTTGGACGGTGGGAGGAAGCGGGAGTCCCCAGAGAAAACCTGCGCACGTACGGGGAGAACATACAAACGCCACACAGAAAGGTCCCCCAGCCGGGACTTGAACTGGGGGCTTTCTTGCTATGAGGCGAGAGTGCTGACCACTGTGCCCCCCGTGCAGCCCGATGAATATACTGAAAACCTGTCTAATGCAGTTTCCTTATGACACTCTAGTGTTATGAGTCTGTATTAATGTCTGCCCCCCCATCTCCCCACCTCTTTCTTTCCAACCATCTCGTCCCGTCTGAGCGGATAAATCTCCACTAGTACAGTTCATGTACAAAAAGGGGTTTACATTAAAACACACTGGAGGAAGTTTCACACAACCCCGATTGTAAAACATGTCCATCAGAAGAGGCGCTCCACTGAAATATGTGTTCAGATGCTGGACAGGACAAGTGAAAAAGAATAGTTTTGGTAACTTGAGTTGGGAGAAAATGGTCCTTTCAACATTAAAGGCTTTCTAGAGTTTTCATGAATAAGTAAGAAAGCAATATTCATTAACAAACTAATTTGTAAATGTGCTTATTTTTGGTATAATATCTGACTTTTGAACATGAGAGTCAATCATTGCTTTCTGCAACCTGCTCCCAGTGAACAAGAGCCTCATTTTTCAGGTACTTCCAAAAACAGGACCTAAAGTTAGACTTCCTTAATGGACTGCCTTAGAAAATATTATCCTAGAAAATAATATTTTTTATTTATTAGTAGGTTACAAAGGTTTGTTTGCTTCTAAAGTTAGGTTAAACATCCATGTCGCCCCTTTCCGGATCATTTTTTATGAGCCTAATTGAATTTTAACTTAAAAAGGGAAAATGTGGGTGTAGTCCCATTGATATGAACAGGTTAGTGTAACATTCTCAGCAGAATAACTGCAAGCATCCAAACACCTGCTTTTGACTGGCTAGTGGTTGTAAAAACTATGAGAAGAAATTAGAATTATCTTTACGTAGGAAAGACATTCTATAAATACTTGAACTAAAGGTACTTCTTTTATTTTTGTAACCATCAACAGGAGGAATGTATGAAGTCAAGCATATAGGAAGGGTCAGTGCTCAACAGCCTGAGACCAGCAGCAGCCCAAAGGGGTCAGGCAAGGCCAGGTCGCAGACAGGTCGCAGCTTTTCACTGCCGATCCAGGGTGTGAAGAACAGCCAGGAAGAAACAAACAGCCCCACAAGTGTTCATCAGGGACATCTATCGCCAGACGCTCAAGAAACCAGCTGCAAAACTACAGAACCAATCCTGACGCAGAATGTAAACCGCTCAGAATCCAAGCCAGGGAGAGCTTTAACAAGAAGAGCAAAAACAGCACAGAAATGCTCCCCCCCCACTGCAAATTCATCAAGATGTGATGTGTTAAACATATCTTCTGTTAAACAGGAAGAACAGAGGGATGAAGAAGCAGACTGCCAGACAGAAGAAACAGCAGGAATTCAGCACATCAAAGGTAAACTTTACTACAAATTTAAAGCTCAAACGTCACGTTCCCGTTTTGAGCACAGAAAACCATTTCCTCCTTAATAAAGTATTGTGCCATGTCAATAAGCTGTGAAGGAATCTGCTTTTTACTTTCATCATAAATGAAAAATGCCTTCATAAAAAACGAAATATTCGTTTTTAAATGATTGCTGATGTTTTTAGGTTTAGTTCATTTAGCAGAATGACAGTCGTCCCCCCCCCCCCCACACACACACACACACAGTTGTAGCTCAAAAGGTTTGGAAGAATTCTAACTACTAAGTCTTTTTCTACAGTTACAGTGTGCTCCACATGATTTATGTTTGCTAAGGGAAATTCATGTGTTCTGTTTGTTTCTAAAAGCTGTAAAAGTGAGGAGGTCTTACAAACAGAAACACAGGAAGACTTCTTCAACAAAGGTAATCCTTTAAAGTCGACATCTGCACAATCCCTCACTGGTATTTGCTGGATTCATGACTGCATTGTGACCTCGTTCCATTATTACCACCCAGAGTCACATGTAGTTTGCTCTGGCGTCTCGTGTTGATAACAGAGTATCCTGGAGCTGTGTAGGAATTTCCAAAGTTCTTTAGCAGGTTAAGATCCCTTCTTTCTGATGATCAGCAGCAGGGATCTGTCAGCTGCTCTCACCTATTGTCTAGAAGTGATGTGGAATGGAACCATTCTGTCTTGAAGCCACTTCATCTCTCTGCACCAATCAATGTTACACTTTCTAAAACACTTAAAAACACCTCACTGATGAGTGCCATCCACTCTCATCTTGAATGTGGACATGCTCTGTCTGTGCATGGGAAAAGCAGCTGACACAGCTTCTAATACCTCTCTGTGATGCAGTTACCAATTCTCTGGTATTTTATGCAGTAGAAAGCCTGTCTTAAATGTGTTGATCCTTCCACTTTAAGCACAAGTATGAAGAAAACTTAAGAGGAGTCCAAAGAAACCAAAAAGAAATTGTGAAAGCAGGATTCTGCAGCTCTAAAGCCGTGACATTATTCAAAGGCAAAGTCCAGATGCACCACTTAGGTCTGGTTTACTGCACGCTGTCAGCAGATTTACCATCCACATTCTCAGCCTCACTGTTAATCCAGATACCAAAATACCAAATGTTTGTCATCATTTATTAGAAAGACTTGAGGTATCTTTTCTCATGACATTCTGCCTTCATTACTGCAGTGGCAGTCTGACTCTCGGGGGTTTGGTTTGTTTCCTTCACGCAGACTAACAGAACAAAGCTCCTGTCATTTGCTGTTAGCTGGAATGCACAAACCGCTGCATTCTGCAGTGCTTTATTTCAGGAGAATGTTTTCATCGGTTTTTATTGTTCAGATTCAGGTTGGAAGTTTTGGACCCGTTGATGTAGCCTAGTTGGAAAAGAAGCTGTTGACATTGGTGTCACTCTGGGGAGATTTCATTTTTTTCCCCCTCCCCATTGTTTCCACACGTTTTCGTATTACAGTCATCTATGATAGCAGTAATATGGCTGCACAAATACATCATGTATTTGCAGCTCTTTATAAGCAGAAGACTTTATTTAATTATAACAATAAAGCTTCTCTCTGAGCAGTCTGTAGGTAGTACAAGCTCGCTTTGTGTCACTCACTGACAGCCCAAAAGCATAAAGTCATCCATTTTCCTGTCTTCCATGAAAGGTTTAAAGAAAAAAAAAGCTTTACTACATAACTGTTAAAGACCCACACAGTTTTTTAACATGTTTTTGTAGCATTTCTTCACCATGGAGGGCATATTTAAAGAAAATTAAGCTTAAACCTGCATTTCTGAGTATTTTTTATTCAAATCGTTGTGACTCAAGAGCAGATGAGAATTGTCGTTGGAGCATATTTGTGATGTAGAAAATACTCTGGGGGGGCCAAAGTCTCCCTGCTCCGCTCCATTCCAATGCATCCACTTACAAACAGATCCATGAACGTCTTTGTTTTCCTGGTCTGAGCTGGAATCTGGATCAGAACTGTACAGTTGGATAGCTCTGATATTACTCACCATTTTTGTTGCCCCACTAATGTTAGGTTGAGAGTGAGGGGCTGTAAGAGAGCAAGTAAACAGAGAGCTCTCTCTAACGGGAAGGGGAGGAGGGGGGTACCAACAGGGCCGCAATAGAACTGAATGGTGTTATGCAGTATGTATGATGTTTTTCATTTTGTCAAATATTTTCGTTGCTCTTGCAGCTCATTGAAGTGCTGCAACCGTGCGTCATGGGTCTGTACTGTGCTGTTTGTGAAAAAGAGCTGCTTCCGAAGACACAAGGTCATTTTTGAGCTCTCTCACTGTCTAGTGTCATTGAAGGTTGAATCGGGTTTTTACTTTGGTAGCTGCACTTTTAGGTATAGTACGGCGTTCTGCTTATACATTCAAGCAGCTAGCTGTTCTACAAAGAGACCACGGTCCTGCCTCCCTGTCCCGTCGCTGCCGGTGTTCACCTCTGCAGCCGTCAGTTTCAGGGGACTTTCTGCTTGTGGTTCAAAACTTCTCAGCAATGAAGACCCTGAAGACAACTCTGCAGCCTGACAGTGTCAACACTTTCACTGGTAGGCGCTGGCTCGGCTGATTGGACACAGGGTTTTAAGTACAAGTCAAATTCTGGTTTGGCTATTGTACCAAACTTAATACACTAACCATCAAACCTTCAAAGGCATTAACAGATGACAAAAATGTTAAAATCATGAATCACCTTCATCATTGTAACACTTTTCTCTACATTTGGTCCAGTTACTTGTTTTCCAAATGTTTCTTCCTAACATAGCCTACAATGCCATCTGGAACCCTGAAGAAGGCTCTGTGACCAGATTTCTGCAGTGCAAAGGCTGCTGCTCCCAGATTCCTGGTCTGCCTGCAGCTTTGATCGCAGCAGAGATCCTCTACCCCAGAAACATGGCTCAAAACCAGGTATGTGAAAGGAAACTAGAGTTAGAAGACTGGAACTCTCCAGGGTCTTCAAAAAAACGGCAAAACAATAAAAAAAAAAAAAGACTTTTATTGTTGAAAGTCATTCTGTTTCTTTTTTTTTTTTTTAATTAATCAACACTCCAGCCTTTATTCTCCCCCCCGCCTTTGGCCTTAACGTCACACAGTAACCGTCATCCATTCATCTATTTTCTAAACCCCATATATCCCTCTTGGGGTTTGCTGGACTCTGTCCTGGCTACTGTTGGGCAAAGGTGGGGTAGACCCTGAACAGGTTGCCTGCCACAGGGCGCACAGTCACACACACATCTAGGGACACTTTAGAGTAACCAACTAACCTATGAGGCATGTGTTTGGACTGTGGGAGGAAGCCGGAGTCCCTGGAGAAAACCCAGAGAGAACATGCAAGCTCCACACAGAAAGGACCCAGCTGGGATTTAAACCAGGGCCTTGTGGGGCGAGAGCGCTAACCACTGTTCCACCGTGCAGCCCACGCTGTACCCTGTGATGAGTAAATCCACTAAAGGACGCAGCTTTTGTAAGCAACAAACCCTCCATTTTAATTCACTAACACAAACTAAACCCAAATGACTGTAACCTCTGTGACCTGAGGACAAGCTTTACCACATACATATTTTGTAAAGTTCCTCCTCATTGTTTTTTTTTTACCAAAAATGTGACCAAATCAAACATTGATAAGTCTTTCCTTCAATGGAAGGTACAGGTTAATCCGTGCATCTTACTGTGCTGCAGCCGCAACTCTGGGTTGACTGTCAGTAGCACACACTTTACCCAAGTTCAACCTCCGTCAAGATGACAGCGAAGAAGACGTGCACACACTTAGGTTAAAGGTCAAATGAAAGAGTAGTAATGTGCTCCTCGTTGGCAGAGGGATGGAGATGGTATTAAGGCGGTCATTGTGCTGTTGGAAATAAGTTATCAGGCTCTGTGGATTACCTTAACTGTAGCCTTCCAGATGGCTGCAGGTTTTTGCCCTGTATCGCTGTGACTATGGTTATCCTCCCCACCCCGTTTTGCCCCTTCAACTGATGCAGATGGATGTTTTCAGGAGGATGTCTTTACGGCTGGAACTTTTTGGTTTTTCTTCTGTTGCTTTTATGATTGGATCTCCAAGTTGCACAAAGTAGACACATGTTGCAGCAGGAGGTATGAATCAATCAATAGCCCCGCCTACCCAACATAATCTGTCTCTCAGTGGTAACCCAGGCTCTTCTATGCACTTGGTTAGTTTTTGTATCCCGATTGATTTTCAGGCCTTCAGGCGGTTTTTGCTGCAACAGCTTTATTCTGTGTCAGTACTGTGCTTATTGAAGGCACAGGGCAGCGTTGGCTCAATAAAAACAATATTGATGCACACACAAACTCACAGTTGGTGTCACTTTTTTGGAGAAGTCTAAACAATGTGTATAAAATTGATCACATAAAGTTGTTGCTCTTTTGAAGTAGCGAACCTGTGGATTTAACATTTTTAGAATAAATTGTTTGACTAATAAAACACTGGTGACATCTCCTAATGTTGAGCAGACATATTTGTTGTATGTCTTCACTGAAACCTCAGATGTTGTCATCATGGTGTCCATTACTATTGATTCTATTATCCTATCAACTATTCACTTACATTCATCTTTGTCCTCAAATGCTTTTTATTGCTGTTTTCATGGGTGCTGTGATTCAGGACATACCAGAGAGTGGAGATTAACTTCCAGATTAAAAAGATTAACCTTGAATGACTGGTAATTTTAGGTTAGACTTTCAAAACTTTGTGACACTTTCGTTTGTGTAACAATTGGTTTCACAATTTTGTTCATGAGGGCTTTTATATATTTAAAAACATACATCTAAAAGCATTTATTTATTCTAAATGTTATTACCAGACACTGCGGTTTTTACTGTCTTATACCTGCAAAAAAGACAACAAATCTTCCTTATGAACAGCCACAAATAACAACTCTCCTAACAAAACTGTAAAGGAGGGTTTCAGATCTTGTGGAAATGTGGAGGAAAACATAGTTTTAAACTTAGAATAGCTCTTTTTGTACCATCTCGATGTTTAGCCCATTTTAGCGACAGTGTAAGTTTGACTCATGCCCGCCCGGCTCTGCAGAACTGCCTGTCAGGTCTGCCAGTCACAGTTGCATGAGGCATTCTTCTCTTCTGCAGCTGAGCTGTGGTTTTGACAGACACCATATTGCATGTAACGCTTTGAGAGTCTGTCTGGCTCTGTCTGCATTCAGTTAAGTTATCTGAGGCAACACTCTTGGCGTGGGGCTCGACACGCTCACAAAAACAGCACAGTGAACCATTGTCATCTTGACCTGTTAATCTCCTTTGGCCTTCGTTCCAACCTCTTCCTCCTCGACATTCATCACTTTGCCATCTGTGTCTGTTAGTGTTGCTGCTCAGAGTTGACCTGCCAGCTTCATTCAGTCATTGTTTATGTTCACTTAATGAGTGTGTGCAGGCACCATGTGTGTTTGAATGGGCCTTCTTTTAGCATTAATGATGCTAAATTTGAAATTGTGACCTTTAAATAGGTGCTAACTTAGAGCCCGCGCAGATTCTAAAGTTGATTTGTTTTTTTCTGAATAATGTTGTTGAACAAAGTTATTCATTTTTAATGGTTTATATTATTGATTTTTATTTTGTGAAAATAGAGAAAATGCTTACAGAGGGGGATTTCAATTCCATTGTATAGAACAGTGATTTTCTTGGCTCTCCATTTTGAGTGTGGCTTTCCAAACACCAACACTGTTCATCTTTTGTAATAGAGGGTACTTTTGTGGCTAAGATATTTACACAGCTCTCTCTCCTGCTATCAGATAAGTCAAACTTTGCAGAAATTAATGCAAAAATATACACAAAATGTTTGTATTTCAAGGTGGAGAAAAACAGGTCAAACTATGCTTGAAGGTAATGTGTTAATGTGCTGAGAAGCTGCAAACTGTTTTTAATTAAAAACATTCAGACATTTTTCAAACTTTTTTAAACAGGGAGGTTATTTTAGTATTACAAATAAGTCATGAAAAGTCAGAACCCGTAAATGTCCTCTAGTGGTGGTTTAAATTCACAGTTTAAAGGGTTATAGAGGACCTGCAGTGCCTTTTGGAGAAGAGCTAATGAAATTGATTTCTTTAAGATGACCTAACCTGATCAGGATGACCGGATCATCTGGTTGTGGAGGGTCTTTAGCGGTCTGTCTGCCGCAGCAGCTGTCAGAACTTGGCTTGAGTCATAGGTTTGGAGCTCCATGGATAATAAACCCGGATTTAATCCAGAGGGTCAGTGGAATTAGACACCTAATCTGCCTGTATGGTTTTATAAGTTGACTAATCTTGGCATAGACATCCGTTGTTTGGTCTCATCTTAGTATGCTTACTCCATAAACTGATTAATGCTGTGTGTTATTGTGGCAAATGTTTGTAAGCTGAAAGCTGGATTTTTTTTAAACTCCTCATATTGTAGGGGGTCTCAGTGGGAGAGCATTAAGGCCTGGCAATTAGCCATTTATGGCCCCCCTCCCCAGTGGATCACTCCTTGAGACAAGAAACTTTGATCCATTAAACTACTTAAGTTCTTTGTGTAGTTCATGCTGCAGTTTTGAGTGGCTGGTGTCTGCTTCTACATGTCCACACTGCTTTGTGCTGAACTGCAGCACTTCCTACAGCGCTTGCATAAGAACACCAGTTATGCTTTGATTTTAAAATACTCAAACGAGAAAGAGAGGCGATGACGCACATTTTCCTCTGCTATTGATTTTTGCGTAACTGCATTTACTTCTTCTCTTTTTCTTTTCAATCAATACAATTGAATTTTTCACTTCTATCTAAGGCGATCAGTGCCGGTCATTGATTTGCACAAGAAAGAAAAATGTTTCAGTCCAATTGGATTTTATTTAGACTTAATTAACAATTTTCTTGAGCTTCATAAGTACCATTGATACTTCCTAATCTTGTACATGCAACTTTTTTCTTTTCTGGTGCAGACATCATTGCAACTCGTTAACATGGACATTTTAATTTTATTTTCAACTGTGTGATGGGTCATACTCGAAAGCAGCGATTCATGGAGAATCTCTGCCAGGTAGGGAATCCAAAGAATAGACTCTCAAATGATAGGAGCCGATTCTTTATTATTATTTTTTCTGCTGCGTGCCGTTTCATAGCTAAGTCAATGGTACAGACGCAATCTGAGGTCCTGCTGCGTGATTTGAGCGTCGGGCGCAGTTAATTCTATAAAACAATAAATGAAAACCTTATGTAATAAAAAGTAATCTTAACAAAAGAAGTAGCACCAGCATTTAATTCAAATATTGAACAAAAGAATGATCTTGTTAGGAATAAATGAAAAAAATGAGGCAATGGAAGTGCCCATCACTAGTGTTAATCACCATTATGAAGTGCATTTTAGTTAGTTTCTGCAGACACTGTTGTATGGCTATCTAAGATATAAAAATGTCCTTGCTGTCACTTCTACTCTTTTCTGCTCATGGACAACCTTGACTTCAGTGAAACTGTCAGAATGTTCTGTGCTGGTCCAGCTTTTAACATGTCATGAAAAAGGGTTTGAGCTCCTTGCTGATGGATTCTTTTTGAAGTTTTAGGCTTGGTTACAACTTTTCAAAGTGTTATTCCACATACATGAGAATTAAAGTACATTGTCTTTTAACTTGAAAGTTTGAGGTATAAAACTGCCAGTAGTCATTCATGCCAGGCTTTTTTTTAAGGGATTACTGGGAATAAGCACTTGTTTCATTACTAAAATTTGCAAGTTTTCTGAGGCTTCTAAAGGATGGTCTTTGGTTTTTTAAACAAAGTACACAAAAGTCAGATAATGCACAAATGATGCATAGATTCTCAAGCATTTGTAGAAGCATTAGTAGAACTAACAGCAGATAAATGAATAGAAAACTTCATAAATGGAAGCAAAATTGCTGTGGAGCTGGGATTGCAAAGCTAAAAACCAATCAGAGGATAGACTGACATGAACAAAGAACAGTGATGCACCAGGAAAGAGGTACTGATCTGAGATTCATTAAAGCACAAAGAGAACCAGGATGAATAGATACAGTGGAGAATAGGATGTTGTTATAACACTGAGCAGCAAAACATTTTTGTAAAATACTGGTAGGAACCACAGGTATTAAGGTGTGTTGATATTTAATATCAAAAAGCTCCCATCTCAAACTTTCTTCATTTCCAAAAGAAAAACATGACAAGCAAAAAAGAAAAACATATCATTAGGCCAATTTCGCTTTTTTCCTACTCCGAATCAAAGATGTCAAACATTGAACATTTGATGGGTTTGATTTTACCATAATATTGAAAGAAAAACATGAAAACGTTTATTTTTGATCACAAACAGTAAAGCCGACGGCTGCAAAAACCGGTGGTGTAGGACTGAAAAACGCAGAAGGCCAACCTTATGACAGAAACATTAAACCCTTAGAATGTTAACCTAAACATAAAACAAGTGAGAAAATAAAGACTGACAAATGCAGATGACCGCACAAAAGTTCATTGATCCACATACTTAAATACATTTAAGCTAACTAAAACAAAGACAGCTGTGGATGATAAACAACTGAACCTGGTATGACTGTGTGTGTGTGTGTGTGTGTGTGTGTGTGGGTGGGGGGGGGGGTGGGGGGGGGTGTTTTTTTTGTGTGTGTGTGTGCGCGTTTGTAGGTGTGTGCGCGTGTGTGTGAATACAATTCAAAGAGTGATCCTCACATTAAGCTAGTAAAGACATTTTAGAAAAATTGATAGCACAGATACTAGTCAGAAAAGTGTTCTGCAGAAATTTTAATTAATAGTATTAATAATGAAAAGACAAAGAGCAATATATACTGTAGGCCTATGCTGCGCCAATATGTATTATATTCTACCATTCTCATTATAGCTTCCCCATAGAATTTAGATTTAAAGTTATTTGCTGGTGACGTGATGGCTGGTGGCACTTATGTATAACTAACTAAGAATCCTGATTTTAGTTTAGTAATGGTTGCAGTAAAACTGTAAAAATAAAGCTTTTCTTGTGAAAGGCCCTTGAGAAAGAGCTTCTTTGGAGGCTCGTTGCAAAAGGGCAGGCCTTTATTCCCCGCCCCTCCATGCATGTGCTTAGTGACCAGTAAGAGTATGTTAGATCCCGCAAAGGCAGTCAAAGCTTTTTTTTCCTAAAGTGATTTGTGTGACTTCAATCAAAAACAGTCAAAAGAAAAATGAGCTTCTATCTGTAAGGTCATGTCAAATCACTGCTCTGCTCACAGCATCAAACCTCCTTTAGTTGACACCTTTACTGGATGAAGGAGTGTTCTGTGGTGCAATGACAGGGACTTGTCATTCATGTGGGTAACATTTTCCAGTTTGAACTGAGTTTTGGACTTCTCTGTCTGCTAGAGTCAAACATCTCTGTCAGGTGAAGGATTGCTAGTATGGAGATAAAGAGAAACCTTAATGAATATGTGTTTCCTCTTTAGAATGCAAGTTACCAAGTAGGATTTTTTTTCTACTTTGAAGATAGCCTGAAAGGTTCCACCCTAGTCTTTACATATACAGAAGTATTAAACTGGATCCATAGCAGAAAAGGTTTTGAAAAGGGTCATCTGGAATTTTCTTTTAAGTTGAAGATGTTTCGCGGCTATGCCGATTCTGAAATAGACTGTTCGGAGAAGTGGTACTGACTGAAAACCACAACTGTTGTTCTTGCATCAAATTAAAATCAATGCGGTCTGTCATAACCTCTATTAGACTTATTAAGCAACAAACATTTTTAAAAGGGCAAAAACTAAATCAATAAACATTTTAGGAAGAACTTTGTAGTGAAAAATGACCTAAAGTTGACCAGTTTGTTGTTTGCCGTCCAGTTGAATGGAAACATGCCAATGAGATTCTCAAAGAAAGCATCTTCTGACACCGTTCACTTTCACTGCACAGGACAGCAAAGACTTTTCCTGCTTTGTTACAACCAATTAGATAGACCATCCGCTAGAAAGACAATCTGAAAGATGGACCATCCAATAGATAGACCACCTGATAGATAGATTAGCTGATAGACCATCTGATAGATACACTATCCAATAGATAGAACATTTCGTTTATAAATCATCTGATAGATAGTCCAGACTTGTTTTCATTTTCTTATTTTATCAAATGTTTTATTTAAAAATACCTTTTCTCCTGTTTGCTAAATAAATTATTAGATTTGTTAAAATCACAGATTTACACTGTTTGTGGTATGTAGATAATTCTTTTTTTTTTCTTCTTCTTCTAGACATGCTGTTTGCAAACACGCTGTGTCTGGTTATTCCACTAAGGTGTCACTAACCAATGGCGTGTTGCTGAACTCTTCCATAGCAGAGCTCTGCATGATCATTGGCTGCTTTAGATTTTGACTGCTTAAAAAAATGCATGTTTAAAGTAGAGTTATGATCATAGAGTGGGGTTTTTAATCATGCAGGACAGCTCTGGGGAAACTCCCTCAGAAAACCTAATCACCCCAGCTTTTGGGAATCCCTCAGCAAACATTTCAACAGATCAAACATGTAACTTCTCACTCATCTCTCGCTAAATGCTGTGCTTTTCTCCCCTGGAAATGATGGACTGTCTTTCTTTTGACAAAGTGCAGGTGAAAGGTGAGGCCTTAAAAGATGTGAGAAAGCTCTGTTAGCTTTAGGGACTTACTTGTATGCACATTAATGCTTCCAGAAATGGGAGGAGTGAAAAGCAGGCTGCTGTTGGTGGTCTAGATCAGTGTTGATCTAGATCAACACAACAAGTGTTAGGACATAGTGCGCCACAACACCCTGCAGCTTCAGCAGGATCTGTACATGCTGAACTCAGAAACACAGTGGGTTGGTCTTTTACTCAGAGAGATCCTCCTTACAGATTTTGGACCAAACTTACTGTTTGCATATTTACTCAAAAAAGCAACAGAATTTCCCATCATGCACCCTTTCTTGAACTTATTTTGCATGTGTCTTTACCACACGCAGTCATCCAACGCTCTGAAGAAAATCCTGTTCGAGTCACGTCGGTAAAGTTCTTTGTTCTGGCCTCTCACTGAAATCTGTTTGTGCTGACAGACGAGGCTATTAAAGGACTGGAGCTCTTAAAATCAAACAGGACACACTCAGTGTTTAATTCTGTAACAACACAGCCAAAAGCTTGCTCTGACTCATTAGACTTTCAAAGCCTGCTGACACACCTCAACGTGGGAATAACACTTTTTGCCCTAACCCTATTTAAACAGGCTGATTCCACTTTCTCTGCACTTCTTTGAGCCGTCAGTAGATTTTCCGAGCTATAGTAGAGCTTTGGCTACACGCACTTCAAAACGGTTTGCAAATGTTAAATGCCAGGCAGAAGTGTGGACACAGATGCACCTCCCACTCCCTTTGAAGTACGCATAAATCCTTTTCTATTGTTGGTAACCTGTCAGGTTGGCTCAGAGGTGTGGACAGGTATGAATCAGGAAACCTAGATGCTAAGCTGTATGTTTGCAGTTTTTTTACATCAGGTATAGGTATGACTTAGAGTTCTGCTCACTCTTGCTGCAGAAAGTAGGATTGAAAAGGAGAGAGTTTATGTTATCTAAGGGTAAGGACTGCGTGTTTTAGGTCTCAGATGGTTTGAAGATCATCCAGCTGTCCTGAAATGAATGTATCCGAGTGATCTTGACCACCACGTTTATCGGTATTTTTACACGGCACATATAATACCAGTTACTGGAAATACCTGTATATTTGCTACATTAAATCTCCAGTTTCACAAGCACTTTGTCAGCAAGGCAGTATTGTCTGGATTATGAGGGTTTTTTGGGTTCAGATCACCTGAAGTTGGGGATAAAACATGAAAGCACTTCTGAAAAAATTCAAACAAGCCTTTCTATACATCATCATTTCATATACTACATTTATAGAATAGAATGTGAGTAAATGATGCTCTACAATCTGTTCTCCTTTCTGTTTGAGACACTGAGCTTTGTCTGCATTAAAAATGCATGATGGAAATGTTCCTGTCCCACATTCTTCTCTAAATAATACGAACTAGTGAAAATACGAAGATATTTGCATGATATTATGTGTACACATCATGATGTAGTATCTAAGCTTGAAAGTTTGGAATTTTTTTAGTGCTTCAAACATGTTATATTTAAATATTTTAAATTTAAGTGTGTACATTTTTTTTGTCTTTTCTATTCTTTACTTTTTATATTTTTATTGCTTGGAGTAAACAACAAACAACAACAAATATTTAGTTGATGCCACAAACATCACATATCTTCTCTTGTCACGCCTGTTTCCTGCTGTTTATTTCCCGATGTGTTTGCCACAGGGTTGGTGTTTTTCTTAGACCACTGCCATCGACTTTGCTTTTCCTGGTTGTACTAAACTGATGTAATAAAAGCCTAACAGTTTTGTTTGAGCAAACATTTTGACCCAAAGATGGTGCAATCTGTGCAATCTGTCGATATGGATTCTGTGTTGGATGTTCCAGGTATTTTGTAGTGGTGTGGCAAAGTGCTTCTTTGTAACCTCTCCAGGTCTTACAGGTGTCTCTTTTGGCTCATCACCAGTGCTGATGTCTCATAAAATCTTGACAAAATGGTATTCTTTAGTATCAGCCCAAACATTAAAGTGTACAGTTTAAATTCAGAAATCCCTTCAGTTTCCATCTCCTTTGTTGAAACTTTACAAAACAAGACCTGAAGGTGTTCTCTCAAGACTCGCCCAGTTCCACCAGTCTAATAAGACCACAGTCACGCATCAGTGTCCACAGCTCGCTCTCAACACCCTCTGTTCGTGTCAAAAAACAAAAGCCACAGGCGTCCCTGCAATGCATAGCCGCTGGGACTGCCGGGCCAACACCTCTAAAGCAAACAGGCTTACCTTCTCTTTATCGGAGCAGCATAATGCCCAGCCTTTGTTCTTACAGTCCTCCACCCTGGTTCTCCCGCTCTATAACAGGTGCCGCTTGGAGTCGCTTTTCTCATTTATTGTTCGTTCATTTCCAAAAGCCCATCTGTTTTCTGACTTTGTAGGTGACTCTCCCTAAATAGACTCAAAAAGCCTGTATGGTTTTATTTTGTGCAGGACCCTGAAAGCATGGCTTAGGAAGCGAGCACTTGTGTTTGTTCAGTTACTTTAATGCTCTTCTTCCTCTAAATGACTTTGTTTGTGCTGTTTTGCCAACTGTCACAGTGGACTGACAATTTTTCATTTTTGAAAGTAATTATAAGACAACTTGAATTATGCTTGAATACGCTTGAATTATAGTGTCACATCTCTATACCTCTTCACATGATCTTTGAACATTTCTGTAATAAAGAAATCATGAAGGATTCTGGTACATATTCAGTCTTGTACTTTTCTTTTTTATTGAAGTTTTGAACAGCTTTTATCAGATAATCTGTTTTCATGGATTACAGGAAAAGCCTAAATTAGAAACATCTGGGTCTGTAAAGCGAAGTTCTTATGTTCTGTCACCCAATGTTTATTTTTCTTTATTATTTGGTAAATAATTGAGTGCAATAAGACATTTTCACAGAATGATTGGGTATTCTATACTGAAGTCGTTGACCTCTTGCTTCATTGATGCATAATGAATATTCCTGATAAGCTTTTAGGATTTAATTGATTATTCTAAGTTGCCTGTAGGTATGTGTGTGTTTGTGTGGCCCTGTGATGGACTGGTGACACATCCATAGTGTACTTTGCCTTTGTCCAACAGTAGCTGTGTGTAGGCTCCAGCAACCCTGTGACCCCAAAAGGGATTCAGTGGGTTCAAAAAATGGGTGAATGGATTGGTGAATAAAGAAAACAACTACAGATGAATCAGATGTGAAAAAAAAACTGGTTCATCTTTTTTTTTTTTAGTTTTTGAAAACTTTTATCAGGAAATTTCTCTTTTTAAGAGTTCTCTAAGCATCTAAAATATTAACTTGTGGGGTCAGAGATGTTTCAGTTATTTTGAGAGCTGTAGAGCTAGACTTTGGGTAGATTTGGTGGATTATTTTCCTTCTGGTAAATATTTTACGCGTCTAACGTTTCAGATTAGTCTGCATTTAAGAATAAGAACTGACAAAACTACCAGACAGTCTTAAGCAGAGGAAGAAGAATGTGCTTAAATGAAACCCCATGTCTGGCAGTAGCAACACAAATCTTAAAACTGAAGCAAAATACACTCTGCAGTAGGAACACTGGAATTGGGGGAGAAAAATGATATGAAACAGTATAATATGTTTTGAAGAACACCTTTGACATTAATTTTGAGTAAATCACTGCTCAAACATTGTGAAATTGGAAGTAGATTGGAAAGATAAAGAATACAAAGAAAAGAAAGGAAAACATGTCAGGAGCTGCTGTGTTGATCCCTGGAAAACCATACATCAGTCAGTCATTTAGGTGGCGCTGAGGTGCAGCAGAACTAAAGCCAGAGGATCGTGCGAGTGCAAACATGATTATTGACAGAAACACAAAAGGAGGTTTATGGTCGACTCATCGCAGCTGTGTGAAATTTCAGCCAAACACAGCCATGAAGAAAAAGGATGGTCAGGTGACAGTGTGGCCCCCATAGAGACACCTCCCACCCCTTCTTCATTTGAGTCCTGCCAATGCCTGAGACTGCTGCCTCTCCAGCTGACTGAGCTGCTGGTTTCAAAGTGTCTCTGCTGATCTCAGTCTGATAATCCCTCTATGACACTGAGCTGTTGATGATGTGCTGTCTTTAGCTTCTCCCACCTCGTGCTCGAATCCTTAAGCTCGCCCTTGACACACTTCTTAAAGAAAAAAACAAATCTTAACCTTTTTTAGACAGAGAGGGGCGCTGTTTCCTTCATTTTGCCTGAGGAGAAGTATCTAAGCTGTCAAGTTTAAACCTCCAGGGTCTGGAACACTGGATTGTGCTGTTAGATTTATTTGTTTTAATTCTGCTTATTTTGTCTGTCAACGAGGCATTAAAATGAGTGTGTTATGAAGACAAAGCACTACTATAACTGAGTTCTTCTTTCCCATTTTGTTTTACTAATCAGATTTACTGTCATTAAAATGTAAAGCCCTGAAGATTCTCGAGTGAGGCAGCAGAGAGACCCATTTACAGTGAAGCAGGGCCCTGAGGCCACACTGAAGTTAGCGTACGACACAAATACGTAGAGACGGACAAACAGATTTGAAAGTCTACAAAGATCAAGTCGGTAGGATTTGTCAATAAAACATCTAATTTGTCTTTTTCACCAAACGCCATCAGTTATCCAGTATTCCTGTTTGTGGACACATTTGTTTTTCAAAGCCTGTCATATTTGCAGCCAAAACCGTAGCATCACTCAAGCTTCACGGCAATGTTAAAGATCCTGGTGCAAATCATCAGGTCAGGGCTCACAATGACATGCAAATGTGGCTGCTGGGGAAGAGGCATGAACACTTGAACCTTTGGATGTGGTTTTGATTTTAACTGGTTTCCAAATCCTAATATATGAAGGCATGTAAGCCAGGCTGGAAGGATTCTCTTTTCTCTTCCATTACTTTGACATACAGTATTGTGTCATTCAAAGCCATATTAAATAAAAAGGGAAAGGACACCAAACAGAGGGTTAGGGTTAGGGTTAACCCTAACAGACTCCTTGAGGGTGGTATGAGTGCCCGGCCTCCACAGGTGGGTTAGGGTTAGGGTGCTTATAGCCCAACACACTGTTTGGCATTTGCTAGAGCAGTGTTGCCCAACCCTTTTGTGGCTGCGGACCCGTCAACCCCTAAGGATTTGCAATGACAAAATAAACAGTATACTTGTTTGCAGGGCAAATTTGTTAATATTAATAGATTAAATAACACAAGTGGAACATCAAACTGGTAACATCCTCTGCCTAGTAATGTTATGAATATTATGCAAACAGGCTTGGTGTGTGAGAATCACCTGTTGTGATAAATCCATATTTTAAGTAGGACTCCTGGGTAGCCTAATGTTTATTTTTTTGCCTTCTTGTTGTACCCTTTCCTTCAGTCGGTTCTTCTGTCCCTGCACTAATCCCTTGTACATTTTCACAAACATTTCACATACAGCTTCGTATTGCACGCCTTACTACTACTATCTATGGACTACTTTTAGGTTCAAGTGACCAGAATGTAACCAAAAGAATCCGGCCGATATTCAAAACCAAAAGATTTTTCAGATTCAAAGATCGTTCAGACGAAGTCATTTAGCTCCCCTGACCAAACTTTACAGCTCAAGTGATCGAGATTGTAGCTGAGAGAATCCGGTTATTTTTCAAAATAAAAGATTGTCTAGACTCAAAAGAAAAAAAACCGGGTATAATTCATTATTTCCTCCGTGGCCCAGTGCCAGTTGATTCACGGACCAGTAGCGGTCCGCGGGCCGGTGGTTGGGTACCCCTGTGCAAGAGAACGCCAAGATTTGCTAATTCCCCACCGGCGCCCTGTGCTCTTCACTGATGAAAGCAGGTTCACACTGAGCACATGTGACAGATGTGACAGTCTGGAGATGCTGTGGAGAACGTTCTGCTGCCTTGCATCGTCCAACATGACCAGTTTGGCAGTGGGTCAGTAATGGTTTGGGTGGCATTTCTTTGGAGGGTTAGCACAGCTCTGCATGTGCTCACCAGAGGTAGTCTGACTGCCACTAGTTACTGAGATGAGATTTTAAGACCCTTTGTGAGACCATATTCTGGTGCGATTAGCTCAGGTGATTCTAGCAAGACAATGCTAAATAGTGTCAGCAGTTTCTGCTAGACCAGGGATCAGCAACCAAAGGCACGCGGAGGGAAAGACCGTGGTACACAGGAGTGTGACAACAATAAAAGCACTTTGTCTGTCGTCTGCTCGTGTCTTTTGGATTTGAAAGAGTGACAATCTCAATCTTATCAGTCCACCCACCAACACCAAGTTACCCCACAGAGTGTCCAGAAGTTGGTGGATGCTTTGGTGTGGGAGGAGCTCCCCCAGGAGACCATCCGCCTAATAAGAAGCATACCCAGGTGTTGCAGGCAGTCATAGCGGCAAAAGTGGAAGTCACGCCCACTGCTCAGCCTCATTTTAACATGTTTCAAAGACTTTACGTTGAAGTTGGATCCGTCTGTAGTGTGTTTTTACACTTTAATTTTGAGTGTGATGCCACATCCAGACCTCCATAGGCTAATTTATTTAGTTTCCAATATAATTTTTTGTGTGGTTGTGTTGTCAGCACATGCAACTATGTAAAGATGGATTTGGGGGGTTAAAAAAAAGGAAAAATCTGTACGACGTCCCTGCATCTCACCTACTTCACCTTTACTTACCTTTACGTCTTGTGTAAGTGTTCACTACGAGCTGTTGATGCCGGTATAAAAAATGGTGCATAAACATTATAATCTATGTGTTCACAGAGTGGTCTACGACCTTGATATTCGCTACGGGCCACATGTGAGTCCTGTACAGGTTTACCCTTGGCAGTTGTGACTAAGGTTGAAGGCTTACTTGCATTCTCTGGAGAAAGTGTCAAAACTCCAGCTGTGTTACTAATAAGAGAATCATTCCAGCTAGGAAGATCCTGCTTGATTTGTTTCCAAGCAGCTCCACTGACAACATGGCACCATTGTGCTGCACCCCATCAGCAGCTTTATGCCAAAGAGACTGATGTGGATGATAGACTACTCATTGTTCTTCTTTCTTTCCACAATGACAAATGGGAGGAAGCTGAGTTTGGACCAATTAGAGAATGGAAGATACCGGTAACCTGGAAAGTTATTGGAAATCAACTAAAACTACAGACTTGAAAAAAGGAAGGCATTTTATTGCAAATAGAATTACATTTAAGTAATTTGAGTCTATTATCATTTGTGCTGTTGACTGCCAAATCTACAGTTTGGTCAAACTAAGAAATTTTAGAGCAGACAGGAGACCAAAGTTTTGATGAACTGAGGAAAATGCCAAAAAAAAAACAGCACATCTTATGGTTACATGAGAATTTACAACACTTACGTATGAAACAAACAGCCAGATAAGTCTGTGGCTGCTTTACTTTACAATGATGCACAGGTCTGCAATTTACGCATAAAGACTGTCACATATTTTATCTGTCTGTGTTTTAGACGAGCATAAGTGTGGACAAACAATAAGTCCATACAGAGATTGCAGCACCATTTGAAGCACTAATCCCTGTGGAATACTGGGCCCCATTGGGGATGTTTACAGACTTAGAAACAAAGCAGAATAAAAGTAAATAAAGCTGTTAAATTAGGGGCAGAATGAGTTCCCCATGTGGAGCTTCTGGCAACGTGAGTCATTCTCATCCTGTTAATGCTGAGCTGGACCAATGCAATAAAATAGAGCTCAGCAGGCATTGTCTTTGCGTAAGATGATTGACACTCAGCCAAAAATGCTGCTGAAACATTTTATTATGAACGGTGGATCTGAAGAGGAAATGGAGCCACCATCTCGCCATGCACCCAGAATCCCTAACAGACTCTGAAATGAGGTGGGCTAATTGGAGCCACTGCAGCAAGAGCTTTGCCACGTTACCACTATGTAAATGCAATGACAAAAAAATAAGACAAGCATGTGTTTTAATTTAGACGTTTGAAGCTTTTGCCTTTCTTAAGGGATATCACAAATATGCTAGACAGTTGTTAGAATACTCACAGTTGTTAGTGAGGTCATTGTATAGCTGAGGGCTCCACTGCTTGTGTGAAAAAAGTCAAGTGTTAGACACCATGATGAGGTGGATGAAAATGAATTCCATTGTGTTTACTATGAAACCATAGAGGGAAGCAGACTAATAATGTTTACTTTTGTTGTAAACTTGGACCATTTTACATGAAGTGAAGGTGGTGTTTTGTGTTTTAAGTCCCCGAACTGTTACATGGCAAGCTGACCAGGCTGGATCTATCAGTTTGGAAACTGCTGGACAAATGTTTATGAGTTTCTGATGATCTTTTTCTCCAGTGTTATCTAGCTGTAGTGTGAAGACAGTTCTGTGGCTATTATTTTAAGTTCATGTGTCATTTGGATTATGAGGCTAAAGAAAAGGCATCAAGTCAGGGAATAAATGAGAAGCATCCTGTTGAGGATTGAGTATAAAAACATAATTTTGGCTCTGCCTGCTGTTTTTTCCCAGCCTGGCATTTATCTAAGGGCTGTCTGGAGTCTAGCTCCTCCTCCTCCTCTCCCATCCTTCCTCTGTCTTCCTTCCTCTCCATCACATTTAGCGTAGAGGGCATGCTTCCACTGCAGCAGACACACTGTCTTGTTAATTTCCTGAGTGTGTAATTATATCAGGATGTTGTTTGTCCTATCAGAAATGTTGCTGGTTATTGTTTAGGCTGTGGGTGTTTGTGTGAGATGAGTTCTTGTGATAGCCTGAACATGGAGCCAGGCTTTGCTATCTCAGCAATCAGAGACAGCAGCGTGTGCACTGACCGAGTCCCTCAGTGGACACCCAGTTTCACTGAATGTTGTGCGTATATCTGAGATGTGTAGTGTGAGGAAGAGCTCAAAGTAACACGCTTAAAGTCAAGATTTAGTCCTCAGGAAAAAGCACTTCTCCAGGTCGAGCGGATGTGTTGTGAGCAGAGGAGAAAGACAGAGACGTTATCCAGTCCATAAGTGTAATTGTTCAGATTTCATTTGACAAGGATTGGGGCCCGTAGGAAAAAGGCAGCGGAAGGGGAGGTGTCATCCTCTCACATCAGACATGAAGCTCTGGGACCAGGAGGAGAGGAGGTGAAAATGACTGAGATGGGCGTGATAAGTCCCGCTGTTGTTATCCGCCCTTCCTGACCCCTGAGATGATAATCGCTTTGCTTGTCCTGTGTCCTCTGCTTCAAGCTGCCTGCTGATAATAACAGAGCAGTTCATGCTCCAGGAAAACTTGTACTTCACTGAAGACTCGCTGAGATTGGGTTTTTTGTCCTGTGTAAATCCATTCCCTCTCTTGTCATTACTGTTCTCTCCTTCTCTCATCACTCAAAACATAATGGAGTGAATCTTACTGCTTAACAAGGTTTTCTATTGAATATGGAAAACATGACTTTGGTTTTTCTCCTTTTTTTTTTTTGGATGAAACAGTCCTTCAGTCAGTGTAGATTATGTACTTATATTTCAAACAAAGGGCTTATCAGATTTCTTAATAGGGTAACGCTCTGTTTTGGGGGTAGACTTCTGACAATTTTGTAATCCATTAAATAAGACGATCTGCCATCGATTCTTCAGAGCGTTGGTGCCTAAGTAATTACAGTGCTTGTACAGTTTGTTCAGTCTTCAATCCCACTCTGGTCAGTTGCCATGGCCCTCATGAACAACTCTCAGTTGAGACCGTCTTGGGTATGTTTGAGGATTTTTTTTTTCTTGGTCAGCTTGTTAAAAAGATGCCAAGGCTTACCTAAAACGCCAACATAAAAACACACAACATACTGATATAGCTGTATCCAGACTGGACTACATACATACTTCATGTATTAGGGGTCTGTGAATTCCTAAAGAATTAGACAATGATGCTGGGCTCACTGTGCAGGCTCACGGAGATTACAAGTCTGTATCACTTATTTGATGTAATTTGAGCCTGAAATCATGAGGCCCTCTTTGACATTTTGATGCACTTGAGTGTATGTCCTGGAAAGGTTTCCTGCTAAAAGCTGCTGTCAGAATCCTTCCTGGGCCTGTTTTGGAACACATTACACAGATTTCAATCCAGCATAATGGGATAACAAATACCCTTTCAAACAGCTACACTAACAGGATGTGCGACCTGCTCTTCAGCCATCTCTCTAAGCAACCTGGCTGGACTGCGTTAAGCAGACACCTGATTTGATGGTCAAGCTTTGTGAGATCGTCACACGCTAAGCCCTGAAGGGATGAGCCACAAATCACCTGCTAAGAGTCTTTGCAGTCAGAGCTGAGGACCTAAATCCTCAAGTTTACCTTCATTACCTGTGCTTAGGCCTCTTACTGTATGCTCACTTCGCAGGACAGAGGATCTTGTCCTGGAAAGGCCGGATGATAATCCGACACCTGCTGGAAAGACACCTGGTGTCCAGATTTACTGAGATTGCATTTCAACAGCAGGGCCTGTCTTTTGTCGCCTGTCCTAACAGCAGACTGTGTCTTCTGCTTCAGACCGGTACACCAAAGGAGCGCTGCATTGTAAGCTAAGATAATGTACACTTTTGTGATGCTTAGAAAGACTTCCTTAGTATGCATACTACAGTTTACTATAGAGTTGTTCTTAGGCATTATGATCCATCCATCCATTTTCTGAACTCACTGAATCCCTTTAAGATCCACGAGGTTGCTAGAGCCAACCCAGTCACTGGTGGGCAAAGGCGGGGTACGCCTTGAACAGGTCGCACTACACCACTGTGCAGCCCATTATGATCTACAACTGATGCAACTAAACAACATTTTATTTTAACTTGCTGAAGGAATGTGATGATCTATAATTTTAGACCAATGTTCAAATGTGTCTGTAGTAGGGAAAATACCAATACGAATGAGGAAAATAATACCAACAACAACAGTCAAAACTGTGGTATGCTTTTTCTTTATACAGCAACATGGGCAAATGCTTATGACATGTGCGGTGCAACATCTTTGCAAAATAATTTAATTCCTACAATAGCAAAAACTTAAAACGTATTTTGGTCAACCAGATCAAGCAACCCATAAAAATGTGCCAAACATGGTTGGAACTATGATTTTGACCATCTTAAAAACATCTAAATAGAAGCTACACTACTATTTGTGTCTTTTTCTGTATTATATATATATATATATATTTTAAATTGTTTATCAATTTAAAGAAATATTGATGTTTGTTTGATTGTAGAGTTGATCGCTATTCACTGCTTAGCGCATGAGTTGGACATCTAAATAGCCAGTGGTGTAAAACTAAACATTTTCTGGTTTACTTGAATGGGTTTGTTTTTCCTGTTTACTCTAACTCTCTGTTGGCAAAGTAAGTAAAAAAAGAGAAGAAAGACTCACATCTGTGTGGAGTCACACTGTAATACACAAGCTTTTTGTGAACTGAGAAAGAAGGTCGAAAAATCATGGCTGTTTTTGAAGCAGCCATGAGCTCCACCTACACAGAGCGTGCTAAACAGACACACTTAGTTGTGTTATACATCTTACCCTGCCTTTCTTTAGGTACTTAATCATCCCCAGAAGGATTGTTCCTCCTTTGGCTAACCTGCATGACAGCAGCATGTGATCCCCGGTAAACCGTACTTATCAAAGTAAATACTTGATCCGGACCAAGCCGGCTGCTAAACATGAAGCTCTAATGAGCTGGCTCAAATTACTGTGATTACTGACTTAATAATAGTGGATAATCATCTCAGTTGGATGTATAACACTGACCTTGGAATCGCACCTTTGCTTAGCATAGCTTGGTTGTGTGTTTGAGCAAATGTTTGAGTTTGGTGGGCTTTCTTAAGATGTAATAACAACAACTTGAACAAAAGCTGATTGGTTTTGTGTGTATTTTATGTAACTATGGTTTGGCTCTCTGTTTACTGGTGTAACATTTCAAACATCTCACCGTGTTGAGACAAAATGCATTTAATTCCTTTAAGTAAAAAACATTTAAAGAGTTTTTAGGCGTGTTGTTCTTTAGATGTTAAAGCCAAACAGTGGGTCACTCATCAGTCTCTGTGTTCTTTTTTAATCATTTTATAAAAACTGCAAATTATTGCTGCCATGAGTCAGATTTAAAAAGTGAACTTCACTTGATAAGTAAATCATAATTTATGGTTCAGAAGGGTTTGAAAATGTGTTTTACTTGCGATTCTTGCAAATAGATTAAACAGATAAAGCTTCTTTGTGTTTTTTTTATATATTTATTAAAGAAATGCATAGCTTAAGGGCAGAAGGCCTCCCAATCTAACATATCACATTTAAGCCAACAGAGGGCAGAAGCACTCCAGGAGGTGATCCTTTCCCCCCACACATCCTCTTCTCCATGCAGACTGTCTGCTGCAGATCAGTTTAGCCTTCCAGCTCAACATTTCTGTGTGACCTGACCAGTTAACCAAAGGGTCCTAAAACATCATTAATTAACAAATCACCAAATGATACCTTAAATAACTCTGAAAGGGTTTTTGAATATAATGTGGAAGGGCTTACATGCTGCAATTTTTAATCTATTGTAAACAACTATTTAAAATTATGCACAAAATGTTTAACTAATGTAAAAAAGTGGTTTTTAATATAAGTGTATAATATATATATCTGCTATTATTTACTCCTTCCAAATAAAATGTACAAAACAAATGATGAAAAGAAAAACAACTATTCGAGATTCAACTGGCCTGGAAGGCAATTGGCAGCGGCAACAGAGCACACTGTGCAACCCAACTAGGCCCCTGGTCTGTTGGGTTGCACGAGGACATTCGAATGACCTTTCTGCATGTCGATCAAGTGATGTACTTCATGGTCAGGATGGTTATTTGGTGACTGCAATAAAAAAAAAAAAGATTTACATTTTTTTAATGTAGCCACAAGAGCCTAAACCAGGGTCTCAATGTGGAGCTTCCAAGCTTGAATAAATACAGAGGGCTGTGTCAGGAAGGGCATCCGATATATAATCTTTGCCAAATCAAATATGCAAATCAGACCTATGATATCTATACTGGATCAGTTGCGGAGAGAAGAAAGTCGTGAGTATTGGACTGGGAGTAGAGTCTTTGAATGTTGGAAATATCACAGGAAAAGGTTGAGATGCAAAGGAGGAAGGTAGACAGTCGATGCAGACAACTCAGGAAGGATGACCTAGAGGACTGGATCACACATACAGGACAGGACATCTCAACCCAAGTTGCAGCTCAAAGGTTTACTCAGGGCTTCCAGGTAAATCATGATCTCACTTCAAAAGGTTAACTCAGGCTCCATTAGGCAAAACAACTCAAGGCTTCAATTAGGACAAAAAGTCACAAGATGGTTCGGACCTAAGGTTTGGTCCTCTGGCAAAGTGGCTACTTAATTCACTGTTGAAAATGAAATACTGGTACAGTCTGAAGCACTGACAATGATCCGGCAAAACTGAAAATCCAGGGCTAAAATTTGTAGGAGGGAGAGCAGATGGCAAGAAACGGGGCTAGTCAGCTGTAGTCCCTGCTGCAGCTCAAATAGAGGCAGGTTGATTTGCAAAATGATGGAAATGGCCATAGTTAATACCATCTTTGAGAAGAGGCAAGAACATAGGGCGGCCTATAAGAGTGGAGGCAGAAGCACACAGATAGACTACATCTGCTGTAGACTGTGCAATCTGAAGATCAGTGACTGCTAAGTAAATGCAGGTGAGAGTGTTTCCAGTTAGCATAGGATGGTGGTGTGTAGGATGATTCTGGTGATGAAGAAGATGAAGAAAAAAAGGGCAAAGGCAAAGAACAGAATAAACTGGTGGAAGCTGAAAAGGAAGAACATTGCATGACTGTTAAGAAACAGTTGAAACAGGCTCTGGGTGGTCAGGAGGTACTCCCAGATGACTGGATAACTACAGTGCATGTGATCAGGGAGACAGGTAGGAGTGTACTTGGTGTGTCATCAAGAAATAAAGTTGATAAGGAGAA
>BSAI01000085.1:1533435-1546931 GCA_036245035.1 Adrianichthys oophorus | reverse complement strand
CCCCCCAACTCTCTCCTTTTTCCCCTTTCCTTTTCCGTCCGGTCCAACAAAAAAGACACAAATAAAAAATATATATATATTAATAAAGTTTGGTTTAAATTACAAAAGGGGCTTATACCAACATACATTTTGTGTTCGCTATGATTTATAACCCCTGATTGTAAGAGTAAAATCTGTCTAATACAAGAGGTTCTCAGCTCATATCTGTTTGCTCAGCTGTTGGACAGGACAAGTAAAAAAAAAAAAAAATTTCATTTATAGCTTTAAATGCCAAATGAATATGAAATATCTAGATTGTATCCATTTAGATAAAAGAATTGGACTGTATCGTGTCAATACAAAGTAAATGTAATCTTTTATGTAACGATTCGTGGACTATTTATCAAGATACACCCCCCTACCAAGGGGACCTCAGTTATAAGAGTCAGAACCGAAAATGAAAACTTTGGCTTTAGCATGGTAAGAGATCAGAGCTGATAGTCACTCTGTTGTCAAAGTCTAGGATGCTGGTTGTTTTGTTTTCTGTCTTCAAACTAAAATCTGGCTCACAGGCGTCATGAGTCTGAAGACATGACCTTTTTCTCAGCTCCACTGCAGGAATAATCTGTAGCTTTTTGCTCACTAAATGCATGATTCAAATATGCACTGTAATGATTTTAATCTTTACAGATGCTTTTATCTGAAGCCTCTTTGAAATGCACAAATCTTGTTTTATCCAGCAGAATTGGCACCGGTCTATACTGCTGCCAGCCGGCTGCACGTTTGATCAGGGACACAGTTTAATGTCCCTTCAAGAAAGCTTTGAACCCACTTGGGGCAATTTTGGCTCGGCTCTTTGTGGGCTCTAATCTGTGCCTACTGTTTGTAATCCATCTTCAACAATTAAGTTCTTCTGGCCCCCACTACATAATCAATCATTTTTATGATGGATTATAAGTAAGACAACTTAAAACACCGTCTTTGACTCAGCCAATGTCATCCTGTGCTTGTGGCACATGGGGGGGAGTGTGAAGCTGAAGTGAAAACCTGCAGACTGTCCTCTCTTCTGCATGTGGATCAAATCAGAACTGTCCACTAATTGACTATTTATAGGGCTCCAGAGAAACCCTAATGGACTTGATATTAAATCCCTCCCAGATTTGGAAAGTCTCCTTTAGAGTGCTTTGCCAAAAATCCCTGCATTTTTTTCCCCTTTTTCTTTTGTTTTACGAGAAGCCCAACTTTTGGCCCATCAGTGAGTCGGAATGGACTTATCGAGCCTGGTCTGCTGTTTGGTGGGATTATGGGACGACAGCAGGAAAGGCCAGTGCAAGGCAGGGGAGATGGGGGCAGCTAGAGCTCCCTCAACAACTTCCAGATGTACTTTCAAACCCGCTTCTCACAGTGGAGATGCATACGCAGTTTGGTTAACGCAGTGTTTCTCAAATGGTGGGGCAGGGCGCGCGACAACCCGGGGATCATGCAGTTATGAGTTGATGTCAAACAGTTGGCTGGAAGACACCGTCAGCTATTTAAGCCTAAATAATCAGTCAGTGAATATGACAAACCCCGGGCCGCAGAGCGTCTCTGCCTGGTGTGTTCACTGAGCTCCGGACATCCGCAGCAAAACAAAGCAGTTCATCAGAGAAATGTCAAACAGCAGAAGAACTGAGCAATTATAACTGATTGTTTTAACTGTGTCGACATTTTTTCTGACATATAGTAACGGACTGAATTGTGCTGTGTGTCTGTTTGGGCACGCCCAGGTCTGGAGCTCAGTGAATGCACCAGGGCCCGGGGTTCTGTCAACCAGTTGTTGGAGATTTGAAACAAATAAAGGGAGTTGCTGTGCATGAGATGGAATGAAGGCGTTTGAGGAGCATAGCTCCACTAAGACATCAAAAATAGAATAAAAAAACCACTTTTTTTTTGCTGTTGCTGTGAGTTGTGGGTGTAAGCTGTTAGGTGTTGGTTATGGCCTAAAATAAAGAGACTTCAATCTGATGATGTCTCTGTGTCTCGGTGCAGGAAAGGGAGAGAGGGACGAAACAGCATTGTTATCTGATAACACAAGAAAACGGTAAAAAAAAAAAGGTATGCCGTTTCCGGCTTCTGTTGTCAGCGACCACGATACCCACATTCATGAAACCTCAAGAATCACAATGGAAACATATGTAGTTCATGATTTAATCTTAATGCTGCCAAATTTGCAGCATTTAAAGCAATTTTAATGTGTTTACACTAAATGTTCATGTTGGTATCAAATGATTCCATTAGTCAGCCAAAAATGCTCTGAGTTTATATAGATATTACAATTTTTCTTTTTTAAATTACAGGGAAAAGTTTCTATTTTTTCTTTTATATTTAAAAAAAAAATGTTACATTTTTTGTTTGTTTATGAGTTGATCAAAGTAATTTTATTTTTTGTATTAAATAGTCATCCAAAAATGTTCAGAGTTTACATAAGAATTACTATTTATTTTGGGAAAATACAAGCAAATGTGTCTATTTTTTTCTTTTATATTCTAAGAATGTTTTGTTTATTTATGAGTTGATCGAAGTAATTTAATTGTTCTGTATCAAGAGGTTTAATAGTCAGCCTAAAATGCTCAGAGTTTATATAGATAATACAATTTTTTGGGAAATTACAGGCAAAGGTGTTTATTTTTTCTTTTATGTTCTAAAAAGTAAAACAAAACAATGTTAATAAAGTCATGCATTGTTTATATGTTGGTTGATGTTTTTTCCTTTTTGCATTCTTTAATGATAAAAAGGATGCAATGTTTTGCAGATATGCTTTTAATTTGAGGAACTTGACTAATGATAGTTGCAGCAGAAAGTTGTAGGGGGAGCACGAAAGGGTAAGTTCTTCAAAGTGGGGGGGCTTGGGAGAAAATAATTGAGAAGCTCTGGGTTAACGTGCGCTCCATACGGGGCTTAAACGTGGCTTCTTTATAATGAGATTGACTGGGGTTTTATGTGGAAAGTCAGATAACATAAATTTCTAAATGCATTCCCTGTGCCTTTAATGCACTAATAAAGCTCAGACTCAAATCTCCACCATTAAAGCAAGTCTGGGACCTTTGGTGTAAACTTGTTCTGCTTTGCCTTTAAAGTCCACATTGAAATGTTGTGGCAGCGTGAACTGTTTGAGGGGGCGGCAGTGCTACATGCACTCTAGCACCCATGTTTCAGACATGTGACTCTACTCTGTTGTTTACAGATATGGTTGGCTCCAGCAGCAGTCACCCTCTGTGCGCTCATCTAACTGAAAACTGAAGCTTGATGGAGTCCAGTTCCACACCTGATAAACAGTAGTGCTCATCCTACTTTAAATAAATTGTTTCCAAAAAATATCTTGAGTATGATAATTCAATGTTGTTACATTTTGTCTATCAAAGAATTTCTATCATGTTGCAAATTGCAAGCATTGTCAGTTTGGCTTTATTACAACAATTCATATAAATGTTCAGTAAAATGAACTTGTAGAGAATACATTTTATTAATGTTCCATTGCTTTTGGATGTTTGTGGTATGGCTGCAGGAGCAGTATTGTCCTAAAGTGCACCTCTCTATGAACTGCTTCAAATGAACCATTAAAATGTGTATATATGTTTTAGACAACTGTTTTTCAGTCGCTGGTCTATCAGTCATAAAAACACGAACAACTACAAGGGTTGGAAAAATGATAACGAAACATTGAGCAATGGAGAAAAAACATGGTCTTTTTAGCAACTTATTTGGGACACCAAACATGGATCAGATAAAAAGGTGAAAATGTTTTTAAAAAAATAAAAGATACACTTAGAATTGAATATGCTGTTTTAGCTGAATATTCAATTATTTAATCGACAATGAAAAGAACACTAACATTCTGCTTCATGTACACTTGGTTCAAGGTTGGAACTGCAGATTAGAACCACTTCCATGGATGGCATATTTTATTACAACCATCTGCCCACCTTTGGTTGAACATTTTCAAGATAACTTTTGTTTTGTCGATTCAAAGGTGAGCTCTGTACAAAGGGAGCTCCCTTCATGTGAATTGTGTCTATGGCTGAGAAAGCAATGGAGATGAATGTGCTGACATGAACCAGGACTGAGACCTTAACATAACTCCTGATCTGCCAGAAGCAGCACATGAAGGAGAGCAGTGAACTGCTGAGGCCCTCCTGCTGCTTTGCTCAGCCCACAGAGATGTTCTCTTTCTAACTGTAATGTGAAGGCATTTTTGATGCATTAAATCAATACTCGGCATCTTTTAACACCTCTTAACCTGTTTGTTTCAGTTTTTAATTGGAAAGATTGAGTTGAAGTTGAATTCAGGCACATCAGAGATGTTTCCATGGGCTGTGGCTAAATGGTAAAGTGTACCTGTCCTAGCAGAAGGGTCAGAACTTAAGGCATCAGTTAAAGGCATGAACTTGTTTATTAACCAAGTGTGCAAACACATCATAAAAATCTACATTCTGAAATGGCTTAAAGGTACGATGCACCACTGTTGATCTGAAACCTTTCATACAAACAGTATCCCCCGTCTGTTCTCTCCCATCACTGCTTGGACTCTGGTGTTTGAAGGCTTTTAAGAAAGTTTTCTGCCAGAACTCTGTTACGGCATGATGCCTTCTCCATAAGGAGTATTTGAGTTACTCCAATAAGAGGGGCTTTCATTTTAACTGACACGTTGACGAATTACTCTCAGGAAAGTTAGAATTTGTCTGAATGTAAATGATCATGATGCTCATGAGGAGTTTTTATGGCTGTTAACTCTTTTTATGTGAAGCCGGTTATTTTATGTTGCCTTTTGTAAGACAATCATCAACCAACTTTCCACTCAGCAATAGCTTGAGTTAATTTTATTCTGCAGTTTTAAATCTGTCACAAACTCATGCAACCAAATGACTTATTCCTGCTTATGGGTGGAATTTTTCCCGTTCCATTTATGTGACACAAACAAGTTTAGAATAAAATGTGAAAACAGAAAAAAATCTTGTTGCATTTTGACCTTTTGTGCCAAACTTTTAAAAACAAGTTTTTTATGTTTGTGAAATGAAAAAAGCATTCCTGAGATTTCAAGAAGCCCCCACGCCTGGAACATGGATAGCTTCTCTCAGCCAGTTGCAGCCAGCAGCTCTGAGGCCCAGGTTTGAGAAATCTTGACTGTTGTTTAGAAGAGATAACAGTTTAATTCCACTTTACAGTTTTACTTTCATCTCTGCTGAAAGCGCCCCACTGCATCTGACCGCCAGCCCATGGAACATGTGCTGCACATCCACATTACTTTTCAGCACATCCATACTGTATGCAGACACGATTTCTGATGTCCAGTCATTTAAGTGCAATTACTACGGATTGGAGCTGTAGTCCATTACCATTTTGGCATCATCAGCCTTTTATCTGGATCCTAAAAATCTTTCAATCATTTTCTTCAAGCATCCTTGCTTTTTCTCATTAGCTGTCACTCCAGTGACTCCCTGCACTACTCATGCCTTCTTGGTACTGATGGGATGCATCTCGGAGAGAAATAGTTCCTTGAGAGGAATAGGCTGACAGGTCTCTGTGAGACTGCATGGGTGAGCCTGCCTTCCGGTGACACAGAGGTGAAAGGCCTGACTTGTTTCTGCAGCCAGGCACAGCTAGAGAGGTGGATGTAGAGGAGGATGAGGGTCCAACGGGCAGACCTCTTTGGACTGTAGGTAAGCTGAAGCCGTCGCTGTCAGCCTGCGGCCGTGAAACCATAGATGGTGCTTGCTGATGTGCCACAGGGGCAATGGGGGCAGAGTTGGTGAAGTGAGCTGTGAAGGGCTGATATGAAATGCCCTCCACACCATAGTGAGGGTATGGCTGCCTGGCAGCCCACATGTTGCAACCAGCTGAAGGAGAGCCGTTCAAGTCATCTGCGTCCGTCACACCCGGTCGAGAATCTGTGTCGATGCCCCCATACATGCAAGCTTCCCTGGAGGACATGGCTTCAGTGCAGTAAGAGTGAGACACCAAGGGCGACTCATAGGGGGGCGGTGAACAAAAGTAATGCTCCTCTGACAACACCGACGCCGTCTCCAGATAAGGTCGCTTACATCCCAGCTCCAAGTGACGGGTATTATCTACAAAGAGATAAAGTCAACTGATGTGTCTTCATAGAAAGAAAGAAAGAAAATACTGCTTTTTGACATGCTTATGACTACAGGCATGAACTGAAGGCGAGAGCATACCCCTGTGTTTGAAGCAGTGATACACAAGGCTGGGATCTCTGCTTTGAGAAAAGTTGTTTGACGTGGGATCCTGGGACCCTGAGTTTGAGAATGGAGTTCCAGTGTCATACTGGTACGAGGACAGGACTTGAGAGTGTCCAGTTAAAACTCCTGCTCGAAGTTTCCCTGTGAGGTGGTTTTGTGAAGAAATTATCTTCTGGCGGACCATGTTCTTTGAAATGATGGGATATTCCTTCCTGATTACAGCAACAGCAAAACAAATAAAAAATACCCTTAAATTCCTACAAAGATCCCTCCACCAAATCTCAGTCATCCTTCAAGCAAATAAAATTCAGAAGGAATGTGATATGGTGTTTCATAGATTCTCAGTAGATGGCAAACATGCAGTTAAAAATCATCTTTTTGTGTGAACCTACCCCGGTATCCTTGAAACATGCAGATCTCCGTCTTCGCTCCCTCTAAATCCTTTTGCAAAAGGATTGTTTTCTATCTTCAGTTGTGTGATCTAAAAGACATCAAATTCAGTTGTTTACCGTAAGTTTTGAGACCTGTCACACAAAGTCACACTTCAAGTGTACATTTTGTTTTAAAATCTCTCAGAAAAAGTAAAAAGCAGGACATGAGTTTTTCTCTCCCTCCTTTAATCCTGGATTCACATACTGGCTCATTACCATAACCACATGGGTTCCTTCAACAATGAAAAACTTTTCAACCTGAAAGATTTTCTTTCATTTCAAAATAAAGTGCTGCTTTGGCTTCATAATTTATGCCTGATTTTCATAATTTAGGGTTGGGTGGCTGCTGTTCTCTGCAGTTTACACCTGACTGCTCCACTTCATGACACAACCCAAATGAAAGGGAAAACAGATTTTGTCCATAAAACGTTTTGCTAAGATCAACAGAAACTCAACCGCCATCTTTAACTCATCCTCACTCCCAGGTGGTCACAGATTGACTCATGGGTAAGGACTGCTCTGCGTCACTCTTTGACGCTTTGGGTGTTCCCTACTTGTCGTTGTTTGACCCGCTAGCTGTTCCAATTAAATCAGGGGTCCAGTCGTTTTCTGGACGCAGTACCGAACGCCGACCGAACATCTGGTACCAGGTTATGGTTCGGCTACCGAACCGGTACCGGTTGCGGCCTGGAGGTTGGGGAGCCTTGATTTGATTGGATGAGCCAGCACGTCAAAAATCGAGTTGGGGGTCACCCATGGCGTCAAAGAGTGAAACAGAGGGCTCCTTACCCATGAGTCCATCTGTGACCACCTGGGAGCGAGGATGGGTTCCTATCTTAGCCTTTCATTCATATGTCACTGATGAAAACAGTCATTTTTATAAAACAGGTGTGAGGGAGTGTCTCTCATGCCTGAAATAACTTCTGTACAGATGGATTCAGTGTACCTTGTGGTTTTGATAGGAGGTTACAGAGATAAAGGAAGTCTCATGGAAGACATGGGTACAGTAGGCGGTGTTTTTTGATCCAAAGGCGTTATTTTCATCAGCTTTAACGATGTGAAGCCGGGGTTGATATTTGTGCATGGAGTTCAGGATGATCTAGGAGAGGCAAAACATATGATAAGTCCAGTCTTGAGAAGTACTGCGAAGGAGATGATAGAAACTTTACCTTTTTTATTGCTCACGTTGTAAAAGTTTAAATAGCATATGTAGGGACATTACTGACAAACACGGACAGGAGGGACTTTGGGACCATTAGTCAGTCAGTTATCATCTGCTCGACCACATTTCCTTAGCTGTCAACAAAAATCGCCTCCCATTATTGTGTTGTTTTTCATCAAATGCAGAAATGTCAAATGAACAACACTGGGATCAGAAGTGTGCACGTTTGGTCTGTAACTATTTGAAACTTGGTCTTAACACGTTCATTTCCTTTCCTATAGGCCTCTAACTTGGGCCTTCTGTTGATTTTGAAAGAGTGTTTTGACAAAAAAATATTCACTTTGTAATTGTTTGATTTGTTAGCATAACATACAGTCAAACTGCTGTGCATGATATGAAGCCGTGTTGCTACTCTTGCTGAAACAGTTGATAGTGCACATACATGTAATCATTCATTCATTCATTCATTTCCCAATCCGCTTTATCCCTTTCGGGGTCACGGGGTTGCCGGAGCCTAACCCGGCTACTCATGGGCGAAGGCAGGGTACACCCCTGGACTGGTCGCCAGTCTGTCGCAGGGGCATACATGTAATCATTCATGTAATTAAACTGTCATCAGTTTAATTACCAGAGATATTTTTTCACATGATGCAGATTCCCATCTTGATAATTGTCCATTAACCAGCTTCACTCTTACCATGAGCTTTATTGTAATGTTGTTTATATGAACCACAGACCCCTGCAGCACTGAATCTAAATCAGCTTTGTTGCTGGTTCAAAACCCATTTTAGTGACAATTTCACAGTTGTGTCAGGAAGGGAATCTAGAGTGATGACAGTCAGCTAAATCACTACGGATATCAGATAGAGATCAACAACAGTAGACTACATCAACATTTAAGTAGCTCGTTTCATTTCCTTTGTTTCTGCTGATTTTATGTTATTAGTAAAAAGAGTCTGCATTAACACTTATGCCAGTGCCTTGCAGTTTTAACTCCTCTTGGCAGATCCAACACTAGATGGCAGTGTGAAGTATTTTGCTGTAGGTGGAGCTAAAGTGCTGCAGAGCTTATTGTACTTATGTATTTTTATGTTTAGTGTCAGGAGTCAGTGCTCTGTCTCCCCCTCTGGTCACTGGTGGGAGCCGTCTCCAGAGTACTAAAGACACTCAACCACCGGACTCTCATCTGTCAATCAAGGACACTTACGAAGTATTGTTTGTTCCTTCCTGCTTGCATACTGAGCGTTTCTCCTGATCTGATCACCTGTTACCTGACCTTGCTTTACACCTGACTCCGCCTCTTTGCTGCCTGCCCTGACTTTCTGCCTGGATCCTGACTCGGAGTTGCTTTGTGGACTTTTAGCTGAGCTTTGCTCCTGTCTGTACCAATAACCTGCTGAACGTGGAACCAGCTGTCTGCCCGTTTGGGACATTTCGACTGTGTCTACAGTGTAAATAGAAAAGGTGCATCATTTGGTCCGCACCCTTTTCATATCAACGTGTATTTGTTTTTACAGATAGGTGCACGTTAGAAAATAAAGAACACTGGAAACCCATGTTGCATGAAATATATCATTATTCATTCATTGTTGTTATACTTCTTCTTTAATAATATCATTAAAATATGTTGTACATTTCTGTTATTCCATCTACTTTGTTGGATAACTGTTAAATCAGCTTTAGGTGCACATTCGGGTCATAAATCCACATTATTCGGGTTTAGTGACACTTTTGTTCGTTTTGTTGCACCGTAGATGAGATACATCCCTGTTGAATTCCTCACTCAAGCTGGACCTCTCAAGTGTAAACTTGCAAGAATCCATTAGATCAGTGAACACTTCCCAGCATCCTTCATCTCCATCACCGTGTGAGTGTGTGTACGCATGTAGCAGGTGGCATGTGTTGAGCACGCTCAGTGTTTGGGCTGCTGGGTGGCTGCAGGTCAGCTCTCTAACGTTGCTCTGCTCGCTGCAGCCAGAGCTGTGCTCAGCGAGGCATTAGCTTTAGAGAGGCAGGGTCATCATTGGTCCAGGTCTGTCAACCACAATAAACATCACGCTTCACATCTATACACACCCCACCCACCACAACATCCCAGACAAGAATCCTGCTCCTCCAGAGGACTCCCAAAGAGAAGTAAGGTTGAAGACGCCACAGGCTGCCAGGTTCAGGTTGAATGGAGACTGGCCCTTTGCTCATATGCTGCTGTTGCCAGGCAGGCTGGAGTCAGAGATAAGCCAGGGGCTGGTTCACCACAGGCTTTGTGTTGACCTTTGTCTGCTCTGCTGTCAGACAGTGATACTGGAGACTCACAGATGAGCGTCTGAAACCATTGATCAGTGCAGCTTTCCTCACATCGCTGAAAGGATTTGCTTTCATCTCCACCGATGTGAAAACATGCAGATGTGGTGACTGTCTGTGGCTAAAATGTTCTGTAGGGGATCCTAAAACCACTTTTACTGAAACCGGTCAAAACACTTGCTAGTACAATAACCAATGATTGTGAAAGACCGTGTGGTCAAACTGCTTTGACGGGGTTAAACATTTGCAGCTCACTGTTGGCCTCATGGAATGATCAGGAGAATGAAAGTTGTTAGTGTAAGGCGGAATGAACTTGTGTTTTTTATCTAACTATCAAACCACATTCTGCATTTCCTTTGGTTACCAGAAGCACATCTTCTGACACCAGTGCAGTAGAAAGCAGAGATCGTGTTGCTGATGCACAGCAAATGTGACTTTCAGAAAAGATAATACATGCCAACGGATGGTTCACAGAAAACAGGAAGTACTTAAATGTTGACTCAAGGTAATCTACAATAAACGTTTTCATTTTCGTCTAATATTTTTATTGTGCATTTGTGGGCCTAATCTGTAAAATGACATATTTTGAGTTTAAGTAGAAATTAAATCTGGACAGAAACTGGATGAAAGAGTTTGACTGACCCCCATCAAACAAATGCCTTACTGCATGATGCAGTTAATCATGTAATCAGTTAATCAAATGAAATTTTACTACTAAGATTAATTGTCACATAATATTAATATTTTGGGAAACCTTAGATCCCTGTTTCTGAAGTGGAGTAATAAAAAGGTAGCCTGGACCACGGTGGAGAGAAGAACAGAGTCAGATAAGAAAGCACGGTAAACTCATATCTGCACTACTCGAACCGTCTCATGTCCAGAGGCGTGTAGGCCTCTGAGCAGTGCTGGCTTTGGATCAGCATTCTTTGGCTGTGGGAGATCTCATATGGGATGGAGGGCAAAGCACTTTCAACCTCATTTGAAGGGATTTAAATCCAAATGGTGTCAGCCGAGCCACAGAGAAAAATTAAGTGTTTGATGCACCTGAGCTAAATAAATACATAAATAAGGAAAATTAGGCTAAAAACCAGCAAGAGTATTTGCAACATCTGATGGATTCTGTGTGGAAACATTGATGTATTTGTTTGTTTGTTTGTTTCCTGAGCTGGTGCACATTTGAAATGGGCAAATAATGCTCTGCACACTTTAGGAGGCCTTTTTCCTCACCTCCTAGTCGAGGACTCTTCTGGGCCTTGCTTGGCCCCTGACTTGCTCAGTCCTCATTACTCGCCCTTATCACCGTCCAGGCACTCAATTGGATCTGACAGCAGGCTCCACCACTGATCTGAGAGGTTATGAACCTAATGAGTCCTGCAAGTGATGGGATGGCTTCAGACAAGCTATCCTAAGGTTCCCCTGGGGAGCACTGCCACAGTCACACTCCTCGCCTCCTTTTGCAGCCTCTCTCACTCCATCTCTCTCTCTCTCGGATCACCTCCTCACCTTCTTCCTCCTCCCTGCACAAACTACCAGCTTTGTGGTTCTCTCGTTGAGATATTTGTTTCACTGGTGGATTCCTGTCGGTCTCTGGTTTTTTGGCAGGATTCTGGAGTCTTTCTTTTTGAACATGTAGACATGAGAGTCGTAACCTACGGTAGGAATAACAATGAAAACCTTGACCCATTGCCTTGAGGAACTAAGAGAATAAATGTTTTTTTACTTCAGTAAGAAGTCTTTGCAACCCTCCGCCTTCAAACTTGAGTCTTTTTACTCAACATGCCAGATTTGTGATCAGGTCAAATTCAGCTTCTTTCAATTGAGGCAAGGGGGAAAAATGAAATCCATTCAAAATGAACAGTATCCTCAGCCAGTTCTAATACTAAAGCTCTTTGTCCATCAGAACCTCCCCTACAGTGATGACACAATGATGACACAGTGATGACACAGGAAGTTTCAGCCCTGCCTGCCCACGCTGCCTGCTTATTTTGGAGTCCATTTCAAAATGGTTTGACTTGCTTTAGCAGCTCCTTGAGCGCTGCTTTGCCTGGTTGCTGAGTGTTTTTGAGGATGCAGTCAAAGCTCAGAAACCAGGGCAGACCCCGAGACTCTGGTCTTTGGCCTTAAAAGCCCCTTCTTTCTGAATTACTCTTCTATGTTGGTTTTATTGATTCCTTTTAGTGTTTCTTATGATATGTTTTGTTTGTTTTTTTTTACAAATATTGTTCTCCCCATTGGTTGCTGGTTTTTTTAAAGGTGCTAGTGCTTGGCTTGATTTAGGACAGACTCCTTGACTCAAAAGACCCCCTCAGAAACCATGTTCTGTCTAGAGCAGCCCTACAGACTGAGAAACACGAGCATAGGGTCACACTTCCTTCATCTTCAGCTTACAAAATCCCACAAGACCAGATTTCTTCTCAGAATTCATGCTCTTATGTTGTCGGATTTTAAATCGGCTTTAAATTGGCTTGTAGAATGTGTTTTTCACCTTTTGTCATTATTTTTGTTGCCCATAATTCATTTTGTGAATGTGATAAATATCAAGCTTATTTCAGTTCAATGTGGCAGTGGCTTCAGATTTTGCAGATGAAGCTTTGGGAGTCTACAGGTCGATGTGAAGTCACAGCTTTTGCAGAAACAAAACATTTTCCAGTGAAACATACGTGTCCAAAAGGGTCCAGGTGATTGTTTGTGAGTTTCAGCTTCTGAAACGACACCAGCTGCCTCAACCAGTGGGCTCCTGTAGCCGGTGAGTCCGGATGAACGTAAAGCCTGCCGGGCATGGCGGGCTCCGCCTTGCCAGCCACCATCCTAAAACCAGAGAGAGAGATGGGAGTAAGCTGAGATGGACCCTAGACTATACATGAGAGGAGCTATGTCATGTCGCTGAAGAGCAAGAGGCATTCCATCTGTCAGGAGATATCCCTGCCTCATTTATCAACATGAAGCGGCTAACCTCTTTCCACATTTCCCAAAGTATTAAATCCTTTGCACGGAATGCTCTGGATCATCTTGAACATCATAAAGGCGGTGCTCCTCCACAGTGTTTGTGAGGTACAGCAGAGCCCACGCAGGACAAAAAGACCAGAAATAAATGCTATTAAAGCTCCTATTCTGGACAGGTTTCCTGTCTCGTGTCCTGCTCTCTGCGTCTCCGTCAAAAGCATCTCTGTCAGGTTCTTGAAGGCAGATGTTCTTTCTTCAGTCAGTTTAAAAAATATGAAACTAAAACATTGCACTATAACTCCTTCAAAAGACAATCTACTTTTCTAAAAGAAGAAAAGCGCCTTCTGTAAGACTTACAATAAATATGGTTTATTTCAATAACAAGAAATATCTACTTTATATATATATATATATATATATATATATATATATATATATATATAT
>BSAI01000085.1:1507298-1533425 GCA_036245035.1 Adrianichthys oophorus | reverse complement strand
TATATATATATATATATATATATATATATATATATATATATATATATATATATATATATATAAAACAACTTGATAGGGCAGACAACAGGCATCTAATCCTGGGAGCTGACCTGGGAATTTCTGAGAACTCCGTTCTCTGAGAATTCCGTGGGAATTTCGGTCATCTAACAACTTCTAAAGGAATATTTTCCATGGGCTGAATACGTAAGGCAGGAGCTGTGAGACCACACAGCCTGTCACGCAGAATGTACAACATTGTTTGAATCAAGCGCAGACGTGACTAAATGTCTTTAGACGTACTGTGGAGGGTCGGCTGCATCACTCACACAAGAAGATCGGGAAGCACAGAAAAACAAAAGGGAAAATTCAGGTGTAAAGAATTCTGGCTTTTCTGCGTCTTCTGACTTTGATCCCAGTTCAAATGTAGAACTGTGAGTTATGTACGTATGTCAGGCTAACTTTGAGTTTGAAGAAAGATCTAGAATTCTAAGATGAAAGAACTTGAGGTCAGCGTTCTAAAACAGTTGAATTCTTGAAACATAAAACTGTGTGATTAGAACATTTTGAGCCAAGTCTCAGATGTCATTTTATCAAGACTCAGCTTAAGGTTTGTCCAAATGAGATTAAAGAAATGTAGAAACATTCCAATCAGAAAAACTCCCAGTTCTGATCCAATCAAAAACAGAAGTCATCGTTGTCACATATTATAATTGTGAAAAGAATGTGAAGACTAACATGAAAATCAAAATGAAAATGTCAGAATAATTTCTAAATCTTCTCTTTCTGATGATTTTTTTTAACGAATCAAGTGGTCAGAAAACTGTGCAGGGGCCTTTGGGTTCTTACCATTTATTATCGCAGAATTTGTAGCGGTGGTCGTCAGCGGGAACAATGTCCACGAGAAGGATGTATTTTGTCTTTGGGTTCATCCCGCTCACTTTGACCTTGTAGCTTGGAAACATCCTCCTGTAAAGATGGTGTTTCATAGACCCACATCATTGTTTTATATTTTTTTCATGGCAAAACATTTGAGAGCAGCTTCTTCTGGAAACCCTGATGGCGCCTGTTATTGATGGAACTGAATGTATTTGTGTTGATTTGCATAAAGCCTGTGTTATGTTCTCTGAAAATAACACCATTGAAATGCTTTAGCAGCTTTGACACTTCTCTCTTCCCTTTTTAACAGCAGAATAGTTTACAGTCACGTTTCTCCAGGTCAGAAGGCTGTGAAACCAAACTAGTCAGCATTATTATTCTAATTTGAGATGACTAAATCTACAATATTGTCCTTAAAACTACTTTTGCTATTGCATTCACATTCTGCAGGTGCATGCTTAACACCAGCATTAGGACTTTTAGATCTTCAGCACTGATAACATTTCCTCTGCCTCTGTCCCATCCCACAGCCCCCCCTGCCTATCAGATCTGGATCAATGAACAGAATTGAAGTCCATGAGGTGTGTGTAGCCCTCCCCTGGATCATCATGGGTGATGTTCTGAGGGGATTGGGATGAGCAGGACTCAGCTAAGATCATGAGCTGGGGAAGGTGAAGCTCAGCAGGCTAAAACCAAACGTTGCCTAGCTTCAAGTAGGTGTAGGTGGCCCTTTCTTTCATTCAGACAAACACCTAATGCGTGATAGAAACTGGAGCTCCAGAGGAATGCTTCTTGAACCTGCCATTAGTCTAATGTTGCATTTTCTGGACCGGTCAGTAATGTATTCTCCTGCAGCCTTTCTTTAGGAGAAGAGTGAAAGCCTGTCGTGCTTGTGAAACACTGTGACGTATGGGAATGACTTTCATCTTTTGGACTCTTTGAGTCAAAAAGACAGAATATGCTAATACAGCAGTGGAGGCTATAAAACACATGAAGGGAGCTACCTTTGCTGACCTTTTCTTGGGAAACCTAAACCGTTTTTATCCCATGTGCACCAAGGGAAATTTCGCCGAGGGCGGTGCACCCTCTTATAAAGGCCTAAGTGGTTTTTAATGGCTCCCCAGATCGGACAGTTTAAACAGCTGGCTCGTCAATGCTTCAGAGGTTATGGTCAAGAGAGGCCTGCAGTTTATCCATGGGTACCGTCATGGCAACATATTCAAACACGGAATGAGACACTCATAACAACTCTTCAAGCTTTTCCAGGAAGATGGGGAAGCACGCTATCTTCATCCTCACTGCTATCCACTGATGCAAGTGTTGATCTACAGAAGCTCACAGCTCTGATCATGTTACTGTGCATATTTACCACATGTGAGATGAACAGAGAGCAGAACAACTGAGTATCAGTCATTTAAATCTCGTTTAGTCTTCAAATCCGATCAGAAGGAGAAGTCAGTCCCTCTGAAGTCTGAGGGGAACGTTCAAACCGGAGCTCAGCTCATCTCTGGCTGCTCTCACAACACGCAGACCCAGCAGATGGAGGCTCCAAACATGCACCCTCAAAAGCTGCCTGCTGGAACGTCTGCTTGTGGTCCACTCTGGAAATGAGTCCTGGCCAGCCAGTTCAGCCAGGCCACTGCAGTCCACGTAATAAATCAAAAAATTAAAAATGACAATGCTTCAAGCTCCTTCAGAGTTTGAAAGGATTTCTCAGGTTTAAAAAGTAACAACTAGATTAACTGTCTCAGGTCATGATGGTCATTTCTATAGCATTAACACAGGGTTGTGAGTATGAGGCTTTTTCACTTCCTTTGATTCAATAAATTCATTCCATGGAAACCGAGTATATTATTCATCGTATACCATTGTTACAACAAACAAAAACTCTTATCTTTCACTTTTTGGAATTTCTCATTAGTGAAGCTTTGGCATAGTTTCAATAATGCAGATCTGGATCATCTTCAGGTACGCTGGGTTACTGATTCTTCGCTCCACATGTCACTCATCAGTTAGTCCTCACTCTGAACCAATGGCTAAAGAGCTCACTTTCACAGTCAAGTCCTGCCTTTAAAGGTATGAGTTATAAAGTTTATTTATCCACATTCCAGAGGTTTTTAAAGCCCTTAAAGAACTTCTACAAGTCCTGTAGTCCAGACAAGGAAATAAAATGATTGTGTCATCAGCCACAAGTTTATCCCTCGTTTGACTTCTTTGTTTGTAAAATGATGTTCAACAGTATAATGGATTGTTTTCTTTCTCTTCCTGATGATTACTCAGCAGTATCAGTCCATCAGAGCTCACTAACACCGTTTCAGTCCCAGTGTCTGCTTAAATTCATTTCAAAAGGTTCTGTTAGTCTACCTCTAAAAAGCTGTTTCCTAAATAAAATCTTTGCAAGCTATAATGACATGCTTCAGCTGCTCACGCCTGTGACATGCAGCCCATATGATGATTGCAGACATTTCCACGTGTTTGTCGGTTTTCTGGTATTCTTTCTGCGGGAGAGTCACCTGCGATGATGACTTGTAAGGCCCATTTCTTGCTTTACGGTTGTGTGCACCCTCAGTCCAGTTTACGGAGCCCCTAACAGGAGCTGGTTCACAGAGCTGCTTCCCTGACTCCATCCAATCACCACCACGGTTAACACTGGTCTGTCTCTTAACCAAAGGCTTAAAGGTGGGCTTTCTTCAGCCACTCTGACAAGAACGGTATTATCAGTGTTGAGGGGATGATGAGAAAGTGAAGAGAGTGTGTATGATCTCAGTGCCATGTTGTGTGTCTTGGGGGTGGGGTGGGGGTCTGGGCCCAGCCAGCTGTTTCTCCTAACCATCCCACATGTGCAGGCCTTTCAGAGATCAATTCCATCTCTGGGAATCTCTAATACCACAGCAACATCAAAAGGAGTGTCAGGGTGTGGGGTGATGAAGCACTGCAGTCCTGGGGAGTCTGGGGCCTGTGGCCGCCACACTCCTCCTACCATTTTGTTGCTGTGGGAGTGGGCTGCTGCTGGCGCGGGGGCCAAGCTCGGCCGTTTCAGATGGGTGGGGAAATGCTAGATGATGCCTGTGCTGTGTCTGTCCTTCATCTCCTGGCACATCTGCAAATTCAAACTTTCTCAGAGCAAGGCTTCATTTCCAGGGAGATCAATCTGTCCGTTTTAGAGCTGATCCCAGCTGTTGGAGTGCAGGAAGGACGGCCCACCACGCGGGGGACAGGGGCTGCACACGCTCAGAACTGTGGTCAGTGTGTGAAAAGAAGCTGGACTCACAGCCATCATGCAGCTCTGCACAAACAGAACCCAAGAGGAGCCTTATGATGGAGATGAAGGTGTGCCATCACCGTTTCTTCTATCCGTGTTTAGGCCTGTAAACCACTCTGCACCAACATAAAAGTTCTTCAAATAAAGAAGCACAGTTCTTACTATCAGCTGTACTGTTTCCACCCAAAAATGATGCAAATGAAATTAAATGTAACCATCTCTGAAACAATGCAAACCAGAACACACCGACATGTGGAGGAACTGTGCCGTGTACGCTTTGTGTTTCATTTCAGGGGGTTCTTGGTATATTTACTAATGAATAGAGTAATGTGTGTGCTTCGGTGTTTCTCATATGAGTATGTGTCACATAAACTGACATGTGCTCAGCCTGGTTCACATTGTCTAGCTCCATCGGTAAGGGGGTGGGAGGTGTGAGGGGGTGGGGGTGGATCTGGAGGAGGGGGCTCTATGTTAACTTCTGTACTTATTTTTTTTATTATTCATTTACCTTTATTTTTTTGGTGTAAAGCACTCTGTGTGAAAAGTGCTGTATAAATAAAGATTGATTTGATCTGAAGATTGATGTGTCAAAAGGTGAAGCCGGGTGCACCCCCATGGTCAGGTCAACAGTTTCATTTACACGTTGGGATCTTTTGTCTTTTAACTTATACTGGACGGCTATGGAGCAGCGGTGAGGCGGTTGACCCCCAGTTGTAAGGTTGCAGGTTCAGTTCCCGCCTTGCTCTCAGTTCCCGCCATGTGTCAAAGTGACCTGAACCCCACATTGCCTCTGGTGGAAGGTTGGCGCCAGCAGAGTCACCAAAATGTCCTTCAGCTTCACTAACTCTTCTCTTCCATCATGACGGCATGCAGACTAAATGCTTTTTCTGAACACTCAGTCTGACTGTAACGGCTGGCTTGGCCTGCTGCAGTCTTCCTGCAGGTAGAGCAGACAGATCCAGGAATGTGCAGACCCACAGAGGGCTTTAAGGAATCAGAACCTGCTTTATCAGCTGGCCATGGGAAAGCCTATTAGGCATGAGGAAAAAAAGATCCTGACCCTGTAAATTTCAATTTTTTGGGGTGGAAAAAATGATCCAATGAAAAGTGAGAGCAGAGGTGGATTTGAGTGTTCTTGTTCTCTGGTTAATGTCCAAAGGCTTCTCTGCGTAATCCTCAGGACGCATTAAATTCAACAGGCCAGGCACTCATTGGTGGTTTCAATTATGTATGTGGCACGAACGTTCTGTCTCATCCTGAAACAGAACACTGCTCTGCTGGCTTCAGCTAGAGTTCATATACTTATGTCTGTTTCATCTGTGACCGCTAAAGTGGCTTTAATGTTTAAATGTGAGCAGCTTTTAAACGGGACCAACAACACAAACAACAGTTTCCAAGCTTCTGCTGGCATTTTACCGATATCAAGAGAAGTTTGTCATTGTCAAAGCAGGTTGTGTGTCAGCATGTGTTTGTCTGGCCTCATCTGCACGTTCATAACCTTGGCTGTGACTCTGAGATGCAGACAACATACGAAGGCTGAAGTCTGTCAGTAATTTTCATCTAAAGTATCCTTTTAGTGTTCCGACTCCTACGATGGACTTTGTTAAAGGATGAGGGCTGCTAGTGTCGGCTCTCTCTGTCGTCCACATGCCACTCTCACAGCATTACTAACCTTCCTGCCTTGGTTATGATCATCTCTGTGCCAGCCTCATGGAAGCGCCTCCACAGCTCCCGCTCATGGAGGACAACTTTCATGCTCTCAATGTTCTGCAAAATAGCAGAAAATCACAGCATCCTTTGATTTACATGCAAGAATAGCAGAAAACATCACAGCAAATGCATGTCAGACATGCAATAAATTGTGAGCAATTAGGAGGCAACTAGTGTAAAGCCTCCTGGTGCAGTTTAAACAAAAGTGGCAGACGTGCAAGAAGTGAAATGTGTTTGTAATAAAACACCTGTGGTGTCTGCAGAGAACAAAGCTCTGTTTTCCAGCAGCAGCTGCCAGCAGCATTCACATGTACCTGATCAGGCCCGTGGGATCTGGGGACCGTGGGAGCCGGGGGCGTATGGAGCGGTGACTGGCACGGAGGCAGGGCCGTCTCCAGGCTGCTCTGGGCCCGGCTCTCGCGCTCGTCCGTCACAGATGAAGACTTGTCCTGCAGCATCTCTGCAGGGTCAGAAACACTTTCAGACATTTGTCTTTGCTCCACATCTCTTCTATTCATTCAAATATCTTTTTCCACACAGTTGGATGATTGATAAACTTCTCAGTGAGTCTGGATTAAAGTTGTAGTTTACACAACATGTTTGCCCATTTATATTGACTTTGTGAATAAGTGTTAGATGGATAAATGAAATTTAATAACAGCTTTTTTTTCCAACAGGACAAAACTGAATGTGATTTTAAATGTGATTTCCTTTTCTTCTTTTCTTACATTTTTCTTCATGGTAAAAACTGGGGATTGTCCTCTTCTACCTTTAATCCTGGCCTGATTTCTAATTATATAAAAATATTCTTCAATGCTTTTTCCATTTAAGGTGATGGTAAATTAAGTGGACTCCTTGGATTTAATGGTACAATGTAAATTAGCAGCATAAAGGGGAAAACACCGTCCTAGTATCGTAGGATACAATCAAGTCCCTAATAAATCATTATCAAGTCCTGCAGAACTGATGGCGAAATGATCTGTCTGACTGACTTGAGATTTTTGAGGTGGAAAACATTAGGATTAGCTTTAATGTTCTCAGAAAAAACTGCTTCTGCTTGAAGGTGGTCAGAGAAAGACAGAAAGCTGCTGCTGTTAGCTAGTGTTGCTTGCAGAGCTCGGTCGCTGGGTGTAAACATGATTAAAAAAGAGCTGCAGCCAGCAGAGTTCAGCTGCTGGCTGCAGCTTCCAGCAATCCTCCGTCGCTATCCAGAGCTGAACTGCTGCACAGATCATGTAAGTGCAACTTAACATAAAGATTCTGGTTTTAGACTTTCCTTTGATTGACTGAAGCAGATGTAAGAACCGCCTCTGACAGCGGCAGTGTGCGGCGTTTACAGACCGACTCCGTTCAGCTCCAGGACTACAGTGCTGCATGTTTACCTGCAAAGATTGTTTTCTACTATTTGAATATAGCAACGATACAGGCAATTACAGGGAGGGTTTTAGAAGATTGTAATGACAAAATTCAGCACAAAGACAGCGTTACTTTGAAAAAAAAAGACAACATAAAAACAAAAAAGGAGAATTGGAAACAGAAAGTCAATAATATCCTGTCGTCTTTCATCAGAATCTTCTAGTTGATGAGGTTTGTGTTTATTGATTCATTTTTCTGTAAAAGAATTCTTTTCTGAAGTCAGTAAATGTTGGAGGTATTTTTCTTCCTCTGCATTTATGGAAGTAAAATGTGGTTTGTAGTAATAGTAAATTCACTGTATTTTCTGTATTCTAGCTGTCATATTTGAATACAGAAAACCCCTTTGGAATTCTATCTGAATATTAGTGGTAGTAATAAAGTAAATGGATTAGTTTAAAAAAACCACATTCTGAAAAGTTTCTGCAAAAACTAAAGTTGTAATCAGTATTTGAAAACTTTGATAGGAACAGATTTATAGAAGAAATGTTTTGTAAACATTTCTTTCATTTTATTGTTGATGTGATTTTTTTCACACAGTAACCAGGCTTTGTTTCAAATGGTCTCGTCATACGGATCGTTCCAGAATGCCCCTTTTCGGTGTTACGTTTCTGTTTGAGCATTCTGTAGATGTTCCTTAATGCATTTCCACATAAGATTTAATTTCAGTCAATCTTGAAATGTTTGTTTCTCTTTGGTTCCTGGAAATGACAGGCCTTGAGTAGAAACAATTCCTGGGAAAAGCTAAAAGACAGTTAACTTCTCTGTTTTCTGCTGGGAACATTTTCAAAGACAAACCTTTCAAATTCAACATCCAAGCGTTTGTTAACATAAACAACTCCCACACGATTCTGTTTAAATAGAAATTCCTTCCTGAAAGCTTCAGCTTGGATGTCCCATCATTTCAAGCGCTGTAGACAGAAGTTAGACGGTGTTGTTGAGCATCTTTTTGACATGAAGTAAAAAGTCCTCTGAGGATTTTGAAGACACTGTTGGAACAAATTTTAGATCTTAGATTTAAGGCTCTTTTTTACCCAATAATTTTAAATATGTAATTCAAATCAAGCTGTGTTTTTATTTGTTTTTTTCCCCGTATCCACTTCTTTGTCTCCAAACAGTTTTTTGCCTCTAATCTAACAGAATTTTGAAAAGGGTAATCCTTTAGCTAGTATTTTAATGATTAAAGTTATAGCAATATATTTATATTGTTATATTACATATTAAAATATATTTACATTATTGTAATAAGTTTTTTCATTTCCAATATCCTAATAATTATATTCCTTTTAGTTTTACGTTAGAGCTGAATAATTGCATAGAGATTATTTTATAGTACGAAAAAGAGCATAACAATGTGAAATATTTATTGAAAGTTGCAGAAAGTCAAATCCAGTCTCGATTTTAGAGTTTTACTGACGTGACTCCTAAGGCATCTGTGCATATGAGGTTTGAACAAATCTCAATGCATGAATAATAGAGAGGTTCTTATTTGCTTGAAGGTGAATTTTTACTCAAATGTAAAGCAAATATCTGCCGTCCACCATCTGCAGAAGATCTGCTTCCATCATTTGTAAACGTGTTAAACCGTAGTGCTACACCAGCAGAGATGATCAGAAAAAAAGATCACTCCATCAAGATTTCACGGTTTGTCTGAATCATACAAGTGACTTTTTTGTTAAAAAGATATTCCCCCCAGTTCTTCTGATGCAGAGGAACAGTGCCTTTCTTTTGCTTTTAATTCTCCTTAACATTCAAAAGAAAGTATTTTAAAATAAAAATGCTTAAATTCAGTAATTATAAAAGGAGCTTCTTAACACTCGTCCAGCCTTTAAGTGAATTTACAAAAGTTTCAAATTCCTGTATCACAACGAAACACATGCAAACGAATGCCGTGTGAGGACGGGATGGTCCATCAGCCTACATTTGGTTCTCTATCTGTCAGTCCTTCACTAAAACAGAAACAAACACTAGATTAAGATAGATTTAGAAGGTTGAGAAGTAGAAGATTCCATTTACCTGTACCTCTATAAGTGAGAAATGTCAGCTCGTGTCACCAGACTTTAATCTGATGACTTAAGCTTTTGACATTACCCTCGATGACCACAATTTGTGTCTGTAGATTTTCCTTCACGAGACGTGAATCTGCTGGTTGGTTCTTGGTTCTGTTAGAATATCTGCATTGGATTCTTTGCTTCGCAGAACACACTGTCTTTGACATAAAAAGGTAATTCAGTTTAAGGAGTGCATAATCGAAGTGCCTTCTCCACGTTCCTTAGAATTTTTCCCTTTTTGTCCAAAATCTGTTCTTAAGGTAAAACGGTCCCATTTGTTCTGCAGGAGTCCTTCTTAACAATCTTCTATGTTTGGGTTCATTTGCTGCGTGAGGGTTAAAGGTTGGGCGGTCAGAGCCAGAACTCAACGTGTTTGCTGTCCATCATCTTGCCAGACTCCTGTTATCTGCAAAGGTGAAGCCGCAGCAAACCTTTCCTGACGGAACGTTTGAACAGGAAAGACGGTGGTTCAGGAGGGTCAAAGCGGGACCTCAGAGCAGACACTTTTCAGAACACTTTTTATCTTCTCAGAAAAAGGTTTGCACACATTTCCCACTAAGCTAAGCTAACGTTTTCCTGGGAACACTGGCGCTCCTGTCTGCAGACCCGGAGGCCTGCTGCTGTTTGACTGTCAGGGCTGAGCTGTGCAGACATTGGCCTGTAAACACAGAGTGAGCGCGCTCTCATCCATGAAAGTGGCCAGTGAGGACGCTTGTGAACGCTAATAAAGATAATGGCTGACAGAGGGACGAGAATCCAGGCCTCTTACTCATCCCGCTGAACTGAGCCAGAACCCTGTTTTTGTTTCTGTCACTCTGGAAGCCCACAAACTTCCACAGGATGTGTCATACAGTCAGACGGCAAAAGTTCACTCCGACTCGTATCCTGCAGTTCTGTTTGAATCTAACAGCATTGCATGGAATGGTTGATCCTGCTGTTTGTACCAACTTTAAATGAATCTGTTTAGCTGCTACTGCATAGAAAAGCCACGGTTACAACAAGAACACTTGGCCAAAAACTCTCAAGCTGGACAAAGAAAGATCCTGTTCTCCTTTTGTTCAAATAATTTGATTTCCCACAGGCCACAGCTCCCTCCATCATCCACCAATAGTTAGCTTGAATATATTTAATACTCTCAACAGCAGCAGTAGAGTTTCAACGGAAAAGATTTCTGAAAACCTTCAACATGCAAATCAGACAAAAGAAAAGGTCAAACGTGCGTGACCAATAACAGCCTTCACCTCCGGCTGAGGTCATTTTGTGTCTGCATGGCGGCTGGACCAACAATAAATGCAGGCAAATTCATCTCTCAATTAACATGCAACAAACTTGAATCCTTTTTTAAAAGTTCGTTAAAATTATGAAAACTATATTATTACTGTGCTGGTGCTGTGTGTGTGTTTGGTCTCTGCCATTACCCACCACAATGTGAATAAAGCCATGTCCTTACATCTAAAGGCTTCATTTAAAATAAGTAGTGAGAAGTTAGAATTCTTGGTTAGGAAAACTAATTTATAAAATACATACATTTCTATATAAATATAGAAAACTTCTCAGGACAGTTTTTGTTTCTTTCCTTTTTTGGAGTACTAAACTGCAGGATGTTCTATAATAGCTTTTCTTTCCAGTTTTTTTTCTTTTACAACTATTCTTTAAACCTGTTCATCTTCAGAGGAAATATCTGTTTCTTTGTCAATTTTTCAGTTTAACTGACTTATAAAGAAAAAAAAAGACTGCTGTCTATTTTTTGTTTTGATTCCAGTGGGATTTAGAAGTTCACATGGATTCACAACCTGTATGCATTGATTGATTTATTATTTGAAGATAACATTACAAATTAGTTCCAACACAAACATTTATTTCTCAACAAAGAGATTAAAGATGTTTGAAACAGTAACAGCAGAACCTCCTGAAAAGGATTCAGGAGTTCAGATAACGGGTTGTGATGGTTAAGTGTCCCCTGCACGGATCCGCCGGGCTTTAAACGTGTATGATTTGATACAATCAGTAAAAGTATTGCATCGTTAGAACAAAGATGAATGTTTGTGTTCTTAATGTCAAGTAAAAGCAAAAGCTCCGCAGAAATAAAAGCCTCAGACTCTGATGTTAGACTGACTCTCGCGTGCGCACAGGAGCTCGCGCGCCTCTGGCTCTCATGCTTCACATTGAAGCTGATCTTCTGCAACCTACCTCCTCACGCGTTCATCTGCGGGCCTCCATTGCGCGGCTCCGTCCTGGGCCTGAGAGATGGAAAGCGTCGGGCTCTCTGGCTGCTGCTGCTGCTGCGGCTGCAGCTTCTGGGAGCTGCGCTGTGCGCCTGTGCAGCGCCTTCTGTGGGCTGAGCTCAGGGTTTGGGTGTTTTTAGAATCACGCACGCACGCACGCCGCGCATCGCTGCTCAGCCTCGTTGATGTGTGAGAGCATCAGAGAGGGGGCTTGTCCTCCCAGTTTCTCCCTCCGGGGCCGGCCCTGAGGCTGAGGCGCGGAGCCACGGGGCCTCCTCCCGGCCCTGCAGTCAGACCCCTGCATCATGAGAATCTCATGGTTTAATACTTCAAATTGAAGCAAATGTCTTAATCCAGATTATAGTGGGTTGTGGCGGAGACCGGTTTGAATTAGTAACCTTCAAACAGCCTTACCCGCAGCGTCACGTCCGCGCGCGGCCTTCCCTCACCTGGGAATGGTGTTCTACCGCAAAACAACCAGATTTGACCAGAACAGCCGTTTTGCCACCTTTCTGGTCCAAAAGTCAAATAACACATCGATGTGTGCACGGCACCGCGTGTTTTGACGCAGACAGGGCGCAGATCTGCAGATGCTTTCTTCACTGCTGGTTTCCTCTGAACGTTTCAGGAGCATCAACAAGAAGCCAGAACTTTTCATCGTAGTCATCATGCGCGTGCTGGATCTTCTGGAGCTGCTTTTAGCCTGCTTGTGCCGCGCTCTGCGCAGATATATTACGGAGAGCTTCAGGTTGTTTCCGTGTGACCAGCACAAACACTGATGGAAATCCACGTTGGCCTCGATGGACGTCGCTGCATTAATACCCGCGCGTTGGCCTGTCTGAAGTGCGTCCGAGGTCAAATGTTGTTGTTGGTCACACGTTCGAACCCGAACCGTTCCTCTAGGTCCGCGCGTGCCGCACTGGATGAACGCGGCAGTCACCGTCTTCTTTTTTTATCTAAGGGATTCTGGGTTAAATACATGCAGGCGCTGCAGAGATGTGCATGTTGACCAACATGAGGACAACATGACAACATGAGTGTATGACCGAAGGGAGTGAGTTTGCTCAAAGGCACAGACTGCACCAGCTGGAAATCAAACCAGCAAACTTCAGAGCCGCAGAAATGTGAGCTCAGACTGCAGTGTGCGTCAGCATCAGAGCCTTCTCACTGACGAGCATCTCGGTTGTGCACAATTCATGTTTTTCTGGTGAGTTATGTTGTGTATAAGCCGCAGTGCGCACGCGTGCGCATGTCAGCACGCGGTCTAAAATGAGAAAAGCATGTAGACACCCCATGAACGGAACAGGTCACTGCAGCCTACAAACGAACCGCATGGGACACTGTCAGCCCGGAAATGACAGAAGCGGAAAGAAAGTTCTGCTTTTGAGGCCGATGATCTGAAATAAACACACAAGACTGAAACCGCTGCAGTGACAATGGTACAGGTACATGGCACAGGTTCTGTGCTGAAAGACCAGAGGCTCCAAATGCCATCACTGAACAAAGAAGCATGAGGTGCTGACACCTGGGACCTCTTCCTCATTGTGCAGAGATGAAGGTCCACGCAGAAAGGATGCACACTTGCAGAGTGGGACTGTCAAAAAATCAACTGAAACTTCATGTCAGGGTGAAGTCCAGAAGCTTTTCAAACTTTTTCTTCCAGTTGTATGTAGAAACAGTACCAGGCCCTCGTGCCTCAGTGGGCCTGTTGCTGTTCTTACCTGCTGCTGTGGCCCTGCGCAGACAGGCCAGTCCTCACGCAGACGCAGACATCTGCAGCTCTGCTGCATCCAGGAAAACCAAGGATTTTTAATAGCTAAGCTTTACAGCTGAGGTTGTTGGAGTGAATTGAACGCCTTTGTACTGTCACGTGATAAGAACAGGAGGAGGTTTCAGAAGGACAGGCCGCTACACCCTAGATTTACATTTTTACATTTACAGTTTTCTTTCTTTTCAGTCCGCATGCGCACACTTGTGTGGTTGTTGCACTGTTGACTTTTCGGTTCTCCGTACCTCTTTTGAATTCAAAATGGCAAAGAGGAGAAAGTAACTTTGACCAGTCTGACTACTGATCACTGATTGGTCACTTTCATTCCTCTCAGCCAATGATAAACCTTCCACAGCTGCAGTGTCACAGAGCAGGTGGAGTCTTACAGCGTCAGTTCTTCCCAGCCTTCCTTCAGTAGCCTTCTCCTGTTCCTCTTTAGAACAGTGAGAGGAATTCAACCTTAAGAAGCCATTCCATAAAAGTGCACTGGTACTGACTCATCTGCATCTGTCGGCCAAAACGGTTCACATCCCTGGTAACATTGTACGTTTTCATGCATTTGAGGCAAAGAAGCAGAAAACCATAACTTCCAACATGACTTATGCATAAAATATTTTAAAGACCAAGTGGAAGCTTGAGAGCTGAGCTCATTTGTTGTCAGACTGCAGGAAACTCAAAGGAAAAGATATAAAAAAATAATTGAACTGATCAGTTGTGGTTCATCATTGTCTTGACTCTTGGGCTCTACGAAGCATCTCAGATTCTACAGGTAGCAATGCTGCGTAACGGATGTCTGGTGTTGATGCCCACGTGTTTGTCCTCCTGCTTTGCTTTATTCTGGTCCAAATACCACATGGAAGAAAGAATTAGGGGTCTATTTTTGACCTTCAAAAGATCAATGACATGTTTCTTCAAATAGTTGTTATTGTTGTTACTAAAGGACAGAAGCAGCAGAACAGCTTCAGCGGCTGGTGGAGACCCAAACAGCCCGCACACTCATTCCCTCTACATGTTCACAGAGCTGGCTGTCTTACTTTGATGTTTAGAACAACCAGACCTCAAACCCCAAACCAAACCAGCTTTCAGGAACACATCAGAAACTCATGAGAAACCTGAAGTACACGACACGGTGAATTCAAACTCATCCACTCTACGTTCAGTATTTTAGCGTGTAATTGTTTCCAAAAGTCATCGGCCATAAAAAAAATAAATAGTTCAAGTTGTGTGAGAACATTTTTTGATTGATTGTAATTTTGATTCTAATTTCAATTCATTAAATTTGATTTACATGTAGAGAGTGTGAGATTTTTTTTAGCAGCCGTGCTTATTAATGTGTAATATGAAAAGCTTAAATAATCTTTTGATCATTTAAGCATTCATAATAAATAACAGAATGTGTTAATTGTTTCATGGACATTTCTTTGTTTAAAACTAGGTTACACTGGGTGGCACATTCCCAGAAGACACTTTGGCAGGAAGCTTTCAAAAACTGGCAAACTTTGAAATTTGCTTTCTGAAAGCAGTCCATAAAAATGTAAACATTTTTAGCAGCACAAGAGCTTTGAAACTGAAAACAGTGTTGTAACAAAAGCCTCGTCTGAAATGTTTCAGATGTGTTTCATTAAATGAGGTGGCTGAGCTCACAGTCACATTATAGAAGGCTCCATTCTCAAACTGCAAACTCAGTCTGTTCAAGTCTTCAAGTGAAGCAGAAAGGACCGTCTCTTAGTCTTTTTAAACTCTCCAGAGTTCCTCGCTGTTCAAGTCCAGTGAACTGTGTTCCCATTTCCTGAGTGGACTGTTGCTGTGAAGAAGCAGGACCAGAACTTGTTGCATGTTCTCCTCTCTTTCATGCATGAGATTAAAAAAGAACGCTGTTCTTTATAAATACTGTAGAGGCGCCACAACAACAGAAGTCATGACCCAAATCAGTTCAACTCTCATTACAATCTGGGTTTTTCACTTGAACCATTCTGGTCCGCAACTTTCCTACACTTTCAGTACTTTATAAAGTTCTTGGGAATTTCAAACACACTGACCTGCACCGTTTTTTGATGTATTTAATTAGTCTTTGTTAAGACTTTAAACTGGTAACCATTCCTCCAAGGCCTGGAGCCACCAAGCTCATCACTGGTGAAGTAGGGCTGCCTTCCATTCTCCATCAGGCGCTGCAGAGACCACCGCATGCTCCTCATTACAAGCAATGCTTCATTTCTGCAGTGATAGACTTCTCTGCACAATTCTTTGCTCGAAGAAAATAATCATTGATTTTTTGGTCATTCTAACATGGCATCACCTTTGAACATTTAATTGACTTTTGTTTTTTATGCAGATTCTCAAGCAAGGATGTTCGGAGACGCTAAACAAAAACCAAAGAATGCAACCAAGTCAGGTTCATTTTGGTGATTTTACAGTTTTTCTCACTTGTTTCAGGGCATTTCTCACAACAGTATGAACATTTACACCACTGCTAAGGCGTTTCTCAGAAGGATTAGTGCAAACTGCAGACCATGGAAAACCTGCAAAAGTGAGTCACTTAGCAGTGGTGCAAACTTTAATACTGTTGTGAGAAATGCACTGAAACAATCGAGAAAAAATATAATAATGATCAAAAGCAAGTCAAAGGTGATCATTTTGCAGATATTTGTACTCAATTGCTTCATGTGCAAAAGCATAAGCCATTAGATGACATGAACATGAAACTGCCACTAGGTTGCACCAACTGTTGTGATAAATGCACCAAAGCAACTGAGGAAAACTGTAATCCAACACAAACCATCTCCTTTCAATGTCTTGCCAAAGAAGTGTCCAAATGATTCATCTGAAAAGTTTGGGATTTAATCTCTTTACTGAGCAGAGGAAGTGTGAAAGTAGAGAGAAACAATTCTAAAACCAAGATTAAGAAAAACCTTCCAGACTCAAACCAGGCCCAGTCACGGCAACCATCTGTCACACCAGGTAGGGGTCTGAAGGGACAGGAAGTAGACAATCAAACACAGGAACATCTGTTAGAAGACAAAATAGACATGCTATCATCTACAACATGGATGTGAAGTCAGCCAGAAACCAGACAGCAACCAACGCAACATCTGTGTTAGGAGAAGACTTTAATCAATGGCAGCTACAATAGACAGACAGACATACAGAACAATCAATCAATCGATCGATTGATTGATTGTTCTCCTGAACTGTTGTGTATGTGTGTGGTCTGTGCCGTGTGCTCTTGAGCAGGGCAGCTGGCTTTAATGGTGCTGTTTTTAAACAGTGTTTTTGCAGATTCAGCCTCTGCTCTTAATTGGGTGCAGTTTGATGATATTAGTGTCAGGGTTAAACACTGAGCTGAGTTTAACCTCAGAGAGCAGCCTGGTGGCGGGAAGTAGGCATCATGTGCAGCTTGGTTCAAGATCTGGTCACAGCTACAGAGTTAGCGGCATGTAAGCACACATCAGGCCTTTGCTTTTCTTGAACATGTGATATGTGTGAATCTCCTAAATATATCTTTATTCCAAGTTGAACATTTGCTTGACTCTTTAGGTCCTTTTTCGTGGAATTGATGCTCCTAAAATGCTGTTTGCTGCTGGGTGCTAACACAGTAAGAAACCTAATTGTTCTTCAGACTCTAATGTGAACTTTTCCAACACAGTTTTATTCTCCATTCTGATGCTCTTTTTTGACCATCTGAACTCCATTGGACCTGTGTTCTCATCTGTGAACTCTCATTCCTGTCATCATGTTTGGTTGTGTGTCCATACATGTAGAACTGTAAAAATCTAATGCACTGCTTCTGTGTTTTGTTTAGCTTTCCTGAATTCACTCAAGTTTCTTCCAAGCTTTCTTAAGGACTTTTAACAACTGACTTCAGATGTACATGAGTAAAGCATCCAGAAGAAACCAGAGCTGTATACAGAAGAAATCACCGTCACAGTCAACTTAACCTTTTTGTTTTAAATCATTGGATGCAAAAGAACGTAAGTGAAAAAGAAAAGAATTAAGCTATGAATGTCCAAATAAAGAATAAGCAGAAAAAAGTGAACAGTGTTTGCCACCGTTACCCAGGAGGCAAATCTGAGGCTTTTAAGGCTTTTTTAACACAGAGAGCTGTCCTCTGTTCAAATAGGATTTCATTGACATTGCAAAGTTTGGATTTAGAACTGGAATTCATGTCCAACAGAACACACTTGGTCCATTCAAGGGAAACATTCCCCCACAGGTAATGTATCATCAAAAAAACCTAACACGCATGTCTCTTTTCTTCAACCATAAGCATGAGAACACAGAGACCCACACCGGACCAGAACTGTGAACATTCAATGTCTGTGCAAACATCCACAGCTCTGAGGTCTTTCAGGAAGGAATCTGAGAAGGCAGGCAGCTGAAAAAAACACACTTCAAGTGCTGCAGAGGAAAGAAGAGTAACGGAGGTATCATCCGAACCAGAACAGAACGAAGTGCATCTACTCCATCACATGCAAAGCTAAAAATGAAACTTAGGTAACGTGCTAGGAGCATAAGCTAAGAGTAGTGGTGCTGCACAGCGCATGTGTATGACAAACTGACTAACCTCACAGATGAGAGCAAACCAGGACAAAAAATGAACCTTAAAAGATCCTAAAACAGAAAAAGAAGGCTAGCTGAAGAGGCGTCTTCATGTCTCATTGGAGCTTTGCTGCTCTTCAACATGAGGAATTATTTCAGTCATTTTATTTACAAAGCACCAATTCACAACAAAGGCATTACCAGTGTTGGGGTAATGAATCATAAAGTAACAAATTACTGTAATGTCATTACTTTTGTCAGTATATGAGTAATATATTACAGTTCAAATTAAGATGAACTGCTTTCCACTGTCCTAGTGCCAATGAACTACCTGTCTACACACTATGTAGGCTACTATAGAATGTACATTTTTTCATGTTAATGTGGTGAATTTAATGAGGTGGTGCTAAAAACCTGATGGTCCTTGTGTAGCCTGGACGTGTTCATTTAGGAGATTTACAGTGGGATCTTGTTTGAGCTAGCTTTACTCATTTGAGATGTTGTATGTGAGTAGAAAAAAAGGAAAGTAATGATACGACTAGTGAATTAATTTCTAAATTGAGGAGTGAGTAAAGTTAATTTATTACAATTTCTTCCAGTAACTAAAGTAAAGTAATCAATTACTTTGTATAAATAATTTACCCAACACTGGGCATTACACACACAAAAGCATCAAATCAAGCAGCTGTTTTAACCCATGTCACTCCAGGTGATCACCTGATTGTGTACAGGTCATTCCAACTGGCCTAGAATGATGTGTTATAATGATGACCTAATAGGTGATTAACAGAAAACATGGACGGTTTTAGGCAGCAGTCCAGTCTGAGGAAGCAAAGGGTGATGGTGGAGACGAAGTCTCAGTCTTGGAACTGTCCAGCAGAAGCAGACACAGTACTGACTGTCTGATGTAGGATCTGAGAGACATGAAGGAGACAAAGAAACACAGACAAAATGCTGGAGCGCCTGGTTAGAAAAGCAAAAGAGAAACATGTCAATAACAAGTGCTGCAATGACAAAAACAACTGTAGATGAGAAAGTCAGCAGGCAGCATGTTGTATACAGTGAGGAAGGAGGGGTACATGAGAGGAGGTGAGGGCTTCATCAGAGCAGAGATGCCTCATCTCATCAAAATGTTCATGAACATGGACCATCTTACTCATCTCATCTTAAGAAACCTTCAACTCTTCTGTTGGGGTTTAAATAACTGTGTGTGTGTGAGCTTCAACAGTAGCTGGAGGCAATATGTTCTTAAAGGTGCTGGCTGCTTTTCTAAGTGTTTGTTATCTCTTCTGTTCATCAGGATCCGCTCTGTGTGTGGAAATAAATGATTTCCACAGTGTCCCACTCCCCGATCCCTCATACTTTCCCCAGTTGTCTTCTTTGAACCCCTCTTTGAGGACTCCACCATGATCAAAAGCTCACTTCTGAAAAGGTGTGGGTGTCCATCAAGCTGCACCTGAGTTTGTAATTTGGGCTTCAAGAGTGCTGGCTCCCAGTTCTCGCTGCTGTTTGATCTGCTGTTTGTTTTCAGCGTGAAGCTCCACAGTTTCCTTTTGCAGTAATGAATCAGAATGGGGGCCCCCCCGTCAGGCCCTCTGAAGCCATCATTAGCAGTGTTTGGTCCCCCTCTAATTTACCACCTTCCTTTTCAGCCCTTCTCACTTGTAATTTGTTTTTAGAACAGCAGCTCATATGGCCAAGCTGGAGCCTCCCCATGTTACAATTGAAATGTGCCCGGGGTGGACAAAGAGCGCACAACTGCCGCACTTGAGTCAAAGTACAGAATCTCTAGTGAAGTAGAACTCCAATCGAACTACCTACCCTAGGTTAGATACAAATTTTTATGTTAAGTATTCAAAGTCCTTGTCAAAATCTCTAAATGTAACTGAAAGTGGACGAGTTCAGTAGACAACACACAACTCTCCAGCAATTATCTGCATTTACATGAGCAAAAAATCTTTGATCGGAGCAAAGATCCGGTTAGAATACAACTATGTACATGGGCCCTAAAAAAAACTTTATCTAGTTATAACAAACGTTTACATGCACCACACTTTCAATCGGAATAAATCATTCTGACATGCACAGAACTATCTAAAATACAGGAAACGGTCGTAGAAAAAGAAGTAGCAAATTCCATTGTAAACAAACAAACAAAGCTGCAGCATTGAGCGAGATGATCTTCTAAGGGTGATTTTATTATTATCATTTCAAGTGACTGTTCACACATAATGTTCTAAATCTGTGTTAAGCCACTGTTTTATTCTTGGAAGAAGGGTTAGGGTTTGGTTAATACGCACCAAAACAACATTTAGCCTTAAATGCCCTCAAAATCTGCAATGCAGCAATGTGCATCTTAGCCACACATAAATACGTGCTCACACACCGTTCCAAAGGCGCTCTGAGACATTGTTATCCTGGGAGACAGTTCTCCTGAGTACCGCAGCTCGCTCATGCAGAGCAGCCAGACGGTCCGAAGCCTCCTCTGGAACACACACCGCAACAAAGCGCCCTCCCCTGCTCACAAAGTCAGGTTCACTCGCGTGGGGCAGCTAGGCGGTGTTGTTCGCACTCCAAAGCTTCCTCTGGACTGCCACATCGTTAATGCTGTTAAAATCTTTTATCCTCCATTTGCAGAACCTACAATCATCGTCTGAAATGTGGCTTGCTCTGATCCAGCCACACTGTGCATGACTATCTCTCGTCAGCTTCCTGACCACGGACCCTGCTGTCAGACCACTTTCCCTGTGATCTTGCCCGTTGGTGGTTAGGTCTGATGATGCAGTGAAGTCCTGCTAGCTTGTATCTGTGACTGCGGCGTCCTTTCCCGTTGGCTGAAGCTGGACATCGGTGCGGTTTCTTTTCAGAGACAGTCCACTCTCCATCTGGACTTTGTAGGACTGTGGGCCACCTCCTCTTGCACACGGCCTTGTTGTTTCCAGGTTCCTGTGGAAACAACTCTGAGACGCACCATGTCCCCTGGCTTTAGAAAAGGCAGATTTTTTGCCTTTGGATCATACAGCTGCTTTTGGTTTCTCTTTTGCTTTCCTGACTTTGTGTGCAGCCTTTGGCGTTCAACAAATCTTCATGTACTGGTAGGTTGGAGAGAATGCGCCTTCCCATCAGTATCTGAGCCAGTGACAGTCCATTTTCTAGAGATGTACTCCAGTAGATCAGAAGACTTTTTTTGAAAGTCATCTGAGTCTTGTGATTTTTTTGGTAGTCTTGACTGTCTTGACAGAGCTTTCCGCCAAGCCATTGGACTTTGGATAGTTCAGACTTGATGTAGCATGTCTAAACCCCCAATCCTTAGTAAAGTCAGCAAACTCACAGCGGTCCATTGTCAGAAAACAGTTCACAAGGGACACCATGTCTGGCAAAGACACACTTCAGGTAACTGATCACTACTTTACTTGATCTTGACTGCAGCGCTCCGACTTGAGGATAGTTTGAGAAGAAATCTGTTACTACCAAGTAACTTTTACCATTACAGTCAAACAAATCAGTTCCAACCTTGTAATAAGGTGTCTGTGAAACTGGATGAGGCATCAGTGGCTACACTTGTTGTTTCGGCCTGTAAGCGCGGCAAAGTTTCACATAAAGCTGTCGTCTGGTTAATGTCTTGGTTGATTCTTGGCCAGTACATTACATCTCTTGCTTTACGTTTACACTTAACTTCTCCAAGGTGACCTTCATGTATCTTTTGAAGTATCTGCTTCCACAGAGAGGTTGGAAAAATGAACTTGCTTCCTTCTAACCTTATGTCATCCACCACGGTGAGCTCTGATCTACAGGTCCAGCAGTCTTGTATTTTTGAAGGGCATTCCTATTTGTTGTCACACCATCCTTTGAGTATTGTGCTTTTCAGTTCCTTCATGGTTTCATCTGTATTAGTCTCTGTCTGTATTTGTTCAGTTTGATCAACAGTTACCAGCAGAGATGTCAGAATCATGTCAACACAAGTTTGTATTTCTATTGTCAGTTGTGGGACAAACTTGGCAAGATAGGTTCCCCTCCCCAACAACCGTCTGACTTCATCTTTGTTGGTTGGTCTTTCCATGTTGTTTATAGCTAACACTTTGTTCATACAAAATCTGACTGAACTTCTTGTTCACTGACAATATCTCCCACGAAAGTACATTTCTTCACTCCAAACTGACATTTGTCTTTATTTAGTTTCAGATTTCCTTCTCTTGTCTTGTTCAATACTTGTCTCAGTCTTTTGTCATGTTCTTCTTAGGTACCTCCCCAGACAATAATATCATTTATTGTGGTCTCTATTCCTGGTATGTGTTCGTAAATCATGTGTATAGTCTTGTGATAGACTTTGGGTGCAGATCGGATCCCATATGGGAGGCGAAGAAACCTGTACCTACTCTCTGGCGTGTTGAATGTACTCTTCGTCTAACCCCAGCTGCCAACCTGATGAGGCGTCTAGTTTACTAAACCACTTAGCTCCAGCAAACTGTGCCATGATTTCTTCTCTGGTTGGCCACTTGAAATGTTTTATGTTTTCTTCTGGTTGCTGACCTGTTTTCTTTTGTATAGCAACCAGTGAGTTGACCCATTCAGTAGGTTCATCTATCTTCTTGATGACCTTGAGTCTTTGCATGCGTGCTAGCTTGTCTTTTTTTGTTTGTAGCACAAATAGAACTTTCCTACAGGGATGCGCTATAGGAGGGTCACTTTTAAACACGTAGATTCTGTGCTCTCCAGGAAGACATCCTAGTCCCTCGAAGCAATCTTTTTACTCCTTCATGAGCGAGTCATTATCCATTGTCGCTTCTGGAGATGTCACCACAAACACTCTTTTAACTAAGTTCAGCTTTACAGCCGTACTTAGTCCCGGAATTGATTGCACATTCTTATCCACGACCAGCAGTTGTGCTCGTATCCTCTGTTATTTTGTGTTTGAATGTTGCGATGCATCCCCCTTTTACAGGAACCCGTTCGCCTGTGTATCCAGTTACCTCGGTTCTTATTGGAGGAATTTAGCTCTTCACTGTCAGTGTTTTGTAGTCCTCCATAAATAGCTAATTTATCTGTGCACCTGTATCTATCTTGAATGGAATTATTGTCTCTTTCAGTTCAAGTGGTACAATCCATTCTCCTTCTTCAGAACTGGCATGCACCACATCCACAATGAACTCATCATCCTGTTCTTCCTCATCGTATATGCAGACTTTTTGTTTTGTAGATGCATTACAACATTTAGCATAATGGTAGCTTTTCCCACAGTTATTGCAAGATTCCCCAGATCCAGGACATGATCTTGGCTTGTGGCTGTTTCTACATTTGCCAAATCTAAAATCTGCATGTTTGTCATCTTGTTTAGGATATGTTTTCTTTTTCTGCCTTTCTTTCTGTATTGTTTCATCTCTCCTAAGCTCTTTTACTTGCGCTCTTGTAGTATCTGCTGCTCCACGCACAGTAACACACTTATCTGGAGTAAGTCCAGTTTCTGTAAGCAGTCTTTCTCTGAGTCCATGATCTGCCGTTCCACAGACTATCCTGTCTCTCACTAGTGAGTCTCTGAGAGCCACAAATTCACATGTTTTGCATAATGTGTGAAGCTCTGCTGGGTACTAATCAAAATGTACTTATTGCTTTCAGTCACGGGGGAAAAACTTGTACCTTTCAAAGGTCACGTTCTGAGAGTGTACCAAGTACTCTTTAAACATTGCCATTAATTTGGTCAAGAGACAGGTTAGCTTCATCCAGCTGAAAGCTATTATATATCTCCAAAGCATCTTCTCCAGTGACATGCAACAGGATATTAGCTTTAAGTTTTTCATCCCCGCTCCCTGCTCCACTTGCTGCCAAATAAACGTTAAATCTTTGCTTAAAACGTTTCCGGTTATCAGTAAGATTGCCTGTCAACTGCATGGAAGTGGGCAGACTTAGCTTATCCATGACGGGTCGGGGTATTATGGTGTCCACAGTCCTCTGTTGCTGTGTGTTATCCACCAAATCAGGAACAAACTCCTCTTCTGTATTAACAATGTTTCCCTCGGCCCCAGCTTCACTGTCGTTGCTGCTCACTTCTGACACCATGTGTTGTCTTGCTTATCTTCCAAAAGGCAAAAGAGGCGCGATGGCTGTGATACAGACTTTTATTGAACAGTCCTTTTATAATGCTACACTGAGCATGGCTATCTCTCATCTGCTTCTTGACTCTGCGCAGTGCACTGAACACGTGACCACTCATCGAGCATGCTGGGTAATGCAGTTCTATATTAACTAACTTCAACACACAACACCACCTCTCTCAATTGGAAAGAATTTTTGATCCGAATGAGTCTGATCGGGCCAGAGTATTCTGAACAGTGTGTTTACATGACGCATTTTATTCTGATCAGGTTTATATTCTGATTACTTGTGTCCATGTAAACACAGCTATTGGTGTTACATTTACAGAGACATTTGAGGCTTCTAACAATATGTTTCAAACCAGATTAAAGTGATTTTACAAAACAATCCTTTTGCATAATCTATAATGGGTCGTAAATTGAAGTCCATGAAAGAAAATTCCATCTGGGACTGTAACTGACTGACTCCTTAAGCGTCAAATAAAATAGGAGAAAATGAGAAAGACAGAAGATCAGGAGACACCAGGATCTGATGGAAGAGCCATCATAAATGTCAAGGTTGTGATCCCTCAACTAAAAAAAATGGCTCCAATAAATCCATGAACATGTCCTGTCCAAATGACAGAGGGACCTCATCCTCCCACCCAGGTCCCTGTCAGGACAAATGTTTGCTATGTGTGCGACACTGACACATATAGATAGATATAGATAGGTGTGGTCAAGACAAAGCTGCAGGATTTCTGTGTCAAAGTAAAAGACTCCGACTCTATCCCACACCACAGGACTGCTAGTCGTATCTGGACATCTGGGACTACGTCCTTTCTTATGAATGGCTGAAAAAAAGATGTTAGCACTCAAACATGAAAGCTGTGTGGCAGGAGTGGCTGAAGGCCTCTGCAGGTTGTTCATTGATGAACATTCTCCATCTTGGTATCTGGATAATCTGAATATATGCAAATCCACTGTACATCTTTAGATCTCTGAGTGTAAACATTCCAACGGGAAGATGTTGACGTGTCTGAAATTTTACACAACTCTGTCACAGATCTGTGAAGCGGTTTGAAATAGTCTGCTCTTCCTGATGTAGTGGTCCTAACAGCCTACCATACTGCTTCTTTCCAGCTGACCCTGCTCCCCAACACAGTGTAGCTGGATCGGGTCATGGATGTTCTGTGTGCCATCTAGTGGCTGTCCTCCGAGGAGTGGCCTTCTGTGTGTGATTCAGAACTGTGCACAGAACTGCAGTCCAAACCTCTGTTAATGTCACACTTGAGTGCATTTAGGAGTGTGAGTTCCAAACGTCAGAGAAGAAGCTCCAGTTTATTGTGGCTTCAGTCATCAGTTAACCAGCAGCACCACTAAATCAGCAGGACCAAAAGAGAAAGATCATTAAAAGAAACGAAATGATGCTTCCTTTTGACAGCAACAGTATGAACCATGAGAGCAGGCTGTGCGTGTGTCCAGCTCCTCTGTGAAGATGTACAGTCTAAAGAAGAATCACCAGAGGTTCAGCTCGTGAGAGACTGCAGCAGAACTCAGTGGTTCCTGACGTGCTTTTCCCTCTGCGTCCAGCAGGCGGCGACGGTTCTGCATGTGAGCCCAGAGCAGCTTCACGAAAGGCCGTCTGCTCTCATGACTTGTTGCATGTGTTCCTGCTCTGGTCGCTTCATGGTTAGAAATCCTTCCTGCTTCCGCAGCAGCAGGACGTTTGTTGGACGGACAGCCTCGGGCCTCGTGCTGTCAAAGGTGCCCGTTGTGTCGTGTTCTGGTGCCGTTTCAGCTCTCACAGTGGAACTGCCCAATTCATGCCCCCTACAAACAGTCCCGTTAACCTTTGGGATGCAGAGAACGATCCTTCTGAGAACTGATAACAGTTCTTTATCAGTCGGGGGCCTGCGGCCCTGAAGGACGCTCTGTGATTGGACCGTTGCTGCTCAGCTGTGCAGCAGTGTGTGGCTGCACCTGAGGCGGACAGCCAATGAGCTGCCTGCCTGCCGGGAGCGGGGGCGGGGCAGCGGGCACCAGCTCACTGCCTCACGGAGCGGGGAGGAATCCCGCAAGAGTCCCGCATGGAGACAGAACCACCGCCACCAGGAAGAACCTGCAGACGTTTGTGACGGTCATTCTCCCCCCCAACAGGAAGAAGGGTCATTTGAGTCACAGAGAAAACACACACACACACACACACACACACACA
>BSAI01000085.1:1418070-1507288 GCA_036245035.1 Adrianichthys oophorus | reverse complement strand
GAAATACACACACAACGAAACACACGTTCAAATGAGAAACTCTTGTTTTCAGGAAAAACAAACCTGTAACGTTTGTCAGTATCTACAAATGGATACACAATTTAAGAAATGATTTTTGTGTCTCATTAGCACGCGCACAGGAGGTGTTTTAAATGAAGTGAATGGAGGGAGTTTTGTCCTTATTTTTTATTTATTCTCAAACGTGTTTAAACATCCAAGAAACAATCATGTGAAAAACGCTTCCTGTTTATTCCAAAATCATTTACTGTTAAAATAATTCAATTCATATCAAATTCATCAAAATGTTTTTTTTTTTGTTGTAATTTTCAAAATCTGTTTAATTTTCAAAAATACAACCCTAAATAAATCCAGACCTTCACAGTATCAGCATGAAACTCAGAGCTTTTTCGGCTCGTGCGCGGACAGCGCGTGCAAAGTCCTGTGGATGACGCGGAAGAAGGGCGCATGCAGGTCCAGCCGCGCCTCGGACTCCCCGCATGCTGGAGCTGGTTCTGACCCGGTTCCGTGTGTGTCCGGGCTTCAGAAGAACCGCAGCTTCTTTGGCCCGCGGGAGCCTCGACAACACGCAACGGCACTGATCGGTGAACAAAGTTGTGAATAATCTGGGCCTCCCCCCCCGCCCCCCCCGCCGTCAGCAGCCATTAGTGCTGATCCACGGGAGTCTATTGATCCGTCATTGACTGATTGATTCAGACAAATACTTTTCTGTCGCAGAACGCGCGAGGCCGAGTCTCTCTCCTGCTTAATTGAAGACAACAGAGGGCCAACAATGGCCCCCGTCACAGAATGAGAGTTTTGTGGTTGTTGCCGCAGAAAGAAAAGAAAATGAAGAAGAGGAGGAGGAGGAAGAGGAGGGGGCCGCTCTAATTAGGAAGCGGGGCTGAGTGGAGGGAGGCTGTGGCCGTCAGGCAGGCGACAGGCGCCGGGTCCCGGACAAAAGGCTGTCTGCTGCCCTGACCCCCCCGCTTAACCCTTTAAACCGACACACGCGCGCGCACACGCGCGCGCGCACATACAGGGGCCTCAAAATACGTATTTAGCGAGGGAAACAAAAACAAACAAACAAGCAATGAAGGCAGCGTGAGAGCAGGCCTGCAGCTCCGGAGTCACCATTTCTCTCTTCACGGAACTGTGGCGGAGTGGGAAACCCTCTGCTGGTACAAAAACACAACCGCCCTAACCCCCAAATCTGTCTGAAATCAGCCTTTATGATGGCAGCTGCATTCAGATGTTGGATTCAGATTTTGGCTCCTCTTTCAGTTGTTTACTCCAACGGCTCCAAACACGGCGGCTGTCTGTTCCCTGACCGACAGAGGGCGCTCCTACACAGCCTTCAACCACAAGACCGACCCTGATTACAAAGACCCCGTTTAGTTCAAATAAAAAAAATACTATAATAATAATAATAATAAAACGAACATAATAATATAATTGTATTTATAATATTAACAATGATAATACTAACAACCATAATAATAATAATAATATAGTAATAATACGATACTAGTAATAATAAAAAATAATATAATAATAATAGTAGTGCACATTTTTAGCACAACGATACTTTTATTGAAATTGTAAGACAATAAAAAAGAAAGCGGAATAGAAAGATAGACCCGGACATCCAGCAGAAACAGCATCCTTCCATCCTCCAACATGTTTCTGTGTAAACGCTGCTGCTCTGCCTCCACTCTGGAGTGAAGCCCTGACCTGAGGTGGTTTTTATTCGGGGTTTTCTTTGTGTTTGTTAGTGGATGTGAACTAAAACATGGCACACACGTCTGCTAAAAAAAGAAAGAAACTGCGATCAAACCAGCGATGCTTCATACAGTTTTTCCAAACCAACAACTGCTACAGAAGTTCAGTTTACAGCATATATTCATGTCAAACGGAGGGAAATAAAGGAGGGACAGCTTCCACTGAAAATGTGCACGCTAATATACAGCTTTAAATAAATTAATACGAATTGCATATTCTTGGATCTTAGCTTTATTTACAGATTTTCTTAATTACATAAATAGTTCAGAAATAATATTTCTGGCATGAAGTGACAGGTGTGTGTGTCCGTTCCGTTTGAAATGGTCAGACCCGCCCACGGCGCCACGCGGCTCTGCGCAGCCTCAGTTCGTGGGAGAGGAGCTGGGCTCGGATACTTCAAGTGAGGGAAAGTCGTGCGTGGAGCTGCAGACGCAGACAGGTCGCACAGATGCGGGGGGCCCCAGAGGGGTCCCGCGTGGTTCCTGTTGCTCCTCCTGCAGTGTCGCTGTTCGTCTGCCTCTCAAGTGGTTTTTAGTTTTGAAAGTCAAATAATAGAAAGCTTTCTCTTCTGTGTCTTTGCACTTTTCTGCGTTGGATAATTTCCTGTTTTGACCCTGATTTAATCCCCCCCCCATCTACACACAGAAACACAACCTTCAGCAGCTGCTGACCCAGCAGACACTCATGGCAGGACTGAAGGAGGCTCTCCGGCCAGCCTTCCTCCATGCGTGTGAGTGTGTTTAAATGGTTAAATAGAATCATATGGACTACATTTTTGTCTACCTGAAGCTTTGTTCCAAAAACCGTTTGTAATCAGCCTTCATTGACCCTCTCCCGTCGTCACACCCTCTTCTCAGTCTCTGTGATGTGCTGTACAGGACTTTTGCACTTGTTGTCCTCTGGTTTTCAAGCCTCGTGTTCATCCCAAGCTTTGAGCCTCCATCACTTGGGGGAATCCGTGTTTGGGGAGGGCTCCCTCTGGCTCTCCAGGCCACTCACCAGTCTCTGGATGCTCTGCAGCTCGTTCACAGAGTCCTTCATGGAGGCTTTGGGAGATGCCGCTCTTCCACTGGAGCCTCCTGTCTTGTGGTGCTCTGGAGCAGGGCTGCCCTCCCTGCTGCCAGTCTTGGAGGCCTCTGAGCCCAGATTAAGGCTGCCAGACAGGCCTGTGGTGAGCAGGGTGGAACTCTGGGACAGCGACATGGGGAGCTGGTAGGGGTTAAAGCGGAGACGCGGCCGGGTCGAGCCCAGAAAAGGGTTCCTGGAGAGTGGGCTGGACGTGCTGGAGGCAGGGAGAGCTGAGGCAGAGGCTGCAGCTGCAGCTGCTGCCATGTAGGTGTAGGGATACGGGAACAGACCTCCGAATGGAGGCATGGGGATGCCCTGTGAAAAAGACAAGCAAACCCTTAGCTGCACAGATCACTTGTTTTAGACAACGGTGAAGAAAAATACATTTAAGAATTAGAACTTTGAATCCCCTTTTGTTTTTGATAATAAATCTTTCAGCAGCATGTTTAGCATAAATATTCAAATCATGTTGAAAATGATACTGATTTAGTTCAAAGGCCTGCATGTATGATGAAACTATCCAGGCTCATTTTACATTTGAATCTACCCGCTGTTCTTCATGGCACAAAGAATGACATTTTATTTTGGAGGCGATCTTAGAAGCAGGACCACGTCTAATGCACACTAAGCTTTCTGCCATTTTCTTTTCATTTACAGCAACAGGTGAAAGTAAACTCTGCACTTGTGTCTGAAGGAGATTCCGTACCTGAGAGGCGAGCATGTGCTGGGACAGATGGAAGGGGAAGGGGTTTGGGGTTCCTCCTGTGCTTTGGGCAGAGAGGCTGCCATTTTCCAAACCGCTTGCTCCTGAAACAGAGGCCAGCAGATGCCCCATGCCCATGGCAGAAAAGGCTCCAGGGGCCATTGCAAACTGCCCTGGGTGAAACAACAGTGGTGATCCGGTGTTCAGAGGGTTAAAGAACTGCTGGCTGTGCAGACCGGACAGAGCCAGGCTTTGTAAGTGACTTGGGCTGAAGTGTGAGGGGCTCTCGGTTTGAACCACTAGAGGGGAGAAGGTGTCCTTACTGGCACTAATGCCTCCACCATCCGAGTCCTTTGTGAGCGCGTCCGTAGTGTCTTTCCTGTGCCTGCTCTCCGTTTTGCCCTTCTCAAGGTTCCTTATACTAAAAATTGAGTCGTCCTTCTTTTCAGCGCTTGCTCTTTCCCTCACGCGCTCCTCACACCTGGAGCTGTAGGGCGACATGGGCTCGGTTCCTGGGCTGTTGGAGCCGTGCTCATCGTGATGCTCCAGCTCCTGTTCACTGTCAGTGCACGTTTTCTCATCTGAAAGGCAAACAGTGACCAGTGTTCAACTCCAATCAGCTTTGACAGTAGAACTGAGAGTTTTCAGATGATCAGAGCGTCACAGACACGTGTCCGTCAGAAACAGGAAGTTCTCTATGGACTCCTGTTTATCTGCAACTTTCAAAGGCCACAGTTTTTGTGGGAAGTGTGATGGCTTTAATTAAACCGACACACAGCAAGAAGAAACATTAATTTAGATTCAATCAAACTATTTTAAAAACCCTCCCATTATCAGAGCACATCTAAACAACCACCATCTTCATCTTCATCTTCATAATAATAGGGAGGCCTTAGTGTTAGTTTTTAAGTTGTTTTCTCTATAGTCTTCATTATTATCTGTCTTTGTGACACAAACATTAGAGGTCATGTCTTACCGCGGCTGGGCCTGCCGAACCTGAGCGGGCTGGTACCAGCACCCACCGGGGAGTGGACCGCGTCCCTGCCGGCAGGAGGCTCAGTGGACGAGGCGTCGGAGTCTGCGCCCTCCCGGTCCGCCTTACACTGGTCTTCATACATGCGCAGCGACGGCATGGTGAGCTGCTTTCTGCAAACACAATTCATAGAAAGATACAATTCAATGATGGTGGGAGGAAAATGTAGTGCGCATGCGCTGCACAGGTGTTGGACTTACCTTTTTTCTCTCCTCCCGTTCCCCGTGTCCCTGAATCCTTTGGCAAAGGGGTTGTTATCAATCTTCAGCTGCGTTATCTGTCCGCAGAGAAACAGAGGATTTCAGTGGCATCAAACCACAACAACAGCGCACAGCTGACACTGTCCACGCACGCAAACAGCGTGTTTGCATTAACACACTGCAGGCGGGAGCACCGGCCCTCGATTTGCATCATTAATGAAAGCGCAGTGATGGTGCGTTATGTTCATCAGCCCCCGGAGAAAGATTCTGCCGCTAAATCCTCATCGATGAGGCCACACAACCCCACCCCCCACCCTCCAACCCGAGGAGGCGCAACACTTGAGCAGATGCCTGCATTTCAATAATTCATGTTGCGGTCTGGGATCCGCGCTGCATCCTGGTGTGGAGCGGGACACTGTTTTGGGTGGGTGCTGTGCGGTGCGGTGCGTGCAGCGAGGAAAGGGCTCCTGTGACTCCCGGCTCCTGAAGGCCCTCAGTGGCCCTTCAGGCATGCGCAGCTGAAGCGGCATCTGTCCGCTCTGGCTGCAGGGTGACCGGGCCATTTTAACAGCCTCTAATCGATGGTGACTCACTGCCATAAACTTTTACGACAGAGACACCCCCTCGCCCATGCAGGACACGAGACCTAATTAGCTCCACCATGGAGTACAGAGTACACGATGCGCGTGCCATTATATTTTTGGAATATTAGCAGCAGTAACTCCAGGGTCTTTGTCAAACATAGAGCAGCTGCCACCATGTACTATTGCAGAACTATCTCCATTCCTGACGCTGCGCTGAGCGCAACCGCGCACGCAGCGGAACCGCAGGCAGATATTCCTGCGCAGCCTCAAATCCAAGAGCGGCGCCAATTAAAAAATCAAGTGGGACATGGGAGTCCTCAGCAGGGAAATTAGGCGACCTACAAAATCAGATTAAGTCTTAGGGGTTTGGTGGCGGGGCGGGGGAGGGGGCGCATATAGGACATTGATGACGCAAGCCGTTGGAGCGTGATCGAGGCCGTGCGCGCGGCCTTAACTCACCTTGTCGTTCTGATACGCCGTCACGGCCACGAACTCGGTCTCCGGGAAGACGTAGGTGCGGAAGGTGCTGTAGGGCAGCTTCAGGATGTCGTTGGCCCGCACGATGTGGAACCTGGGCTGATACTTGTGCATGGAGTTCAGGATGGTCTGCATGGAGCAAAGCTTTGGAGTGAATAAACAGCGTGTTTGTGCTTCAGCAGGACGTTGATCACCAGAGCAGCTTCACTCTCACTGCTCTAAGCTACAGCCTCATTACTGCTGCGTCCTAAAGCCGCGCAGGCCGCGCGGAGCGAACCAAGACATCCACATATCTCACATGTAAAAAACAAGATTCATTTGAATTTCAAACAAATATACTATCAAACATGTCATCGTTTTTAAATCGTTGTTAATTAAAAAAACAAAGAGTCATAAATCTAGAATGAGTGTGCATAAAACCAGCCGTTCTAACCTTCATTCTACAACCATTTATTCATGTCTGCAAATGCTAAACGTGTTTGGATTTTTTTTATAACTAAATGATTTCCAGTTTGCTTTAAGAAGAATTGGAAAATACGTTCTAGATTTTTAAAGGGGTCAGAAGGGTGAAATGTCCTCAACACACTTTTCACCAGAGAAGCAGTTTATACATGAGGTTATTCTACAATACGACACTTTGCTGTAAATTGAGCTACATTTTATATATAAATTTAGCTCAATTTACAGCAACATGTAAAGTAACGTGCTGTACATTTAGCTGTAAATGGAGCTAAATGATATATCTAAATAATAATAATTAAAGTGTACAGTAATGTGCTGATTCAGGCTCGGATGAGCCGTTATTGTTGGAGCCACACTGCTGAGCACCGGTGCTTTCTGCTGCCCCGCAGCCCCGCAGCAGTAGGAGCTCTGACCGGAGCAGGGGGAAGTTCAGCCCGCTGATAATATTCTGTGAGCTGCAGGGAAACATTAGCTCCGTGCGCGTCAGCAGCGCCTGGAACACGAGTGGCGACAAAGTGTCAACAGCTATGGACACGGGGGTGTCTCGTCCACACGCAGAGGATTCTATCCGCTTGAATAATATTTGTGCAAGGCCTCTGCATCTAAGAAAGACATTTTTGTGCTAGCAGTGTTCACTTCTTGTGTTTTCATATTCCTGCTGCAGGTTAAATGCTGCGCTAAATATTGATGCTTTTTAAATGCGTGAGCAGTTATTTCTCTATTTTGCTTGAACTAAACATAAACTCTAGACGTGTCAGGACGGTCAGAAAAAAGCGGTACTCACGAATCCGTGTTTATCCGAGATGTTGTTGGTCAGCTTGAGCTTGTGGAAGGCGACAGGCTTGGCCATCCACTGCTCTCCGGTGGCCGGGCTGTCCGGGTGGATGTACATCCTCTTGGGCATCTCCGGGTCGGCCTTCCCCGCCACCATCCAGCGGGAGTTGTGGAACTTGTAGCGGCAGTCGTCGGCCGCCACGATGTCCATCAGCAGGATGTATTTGGCTTTTTTATCCAGGCCGTTTATTCGCACCTTGAACGGGGGGGAACATCCTCCTGCACACACACACATGCGTGCACGGGTCAGACACGCACGGCATACCGGGAACACGCTGGTGGATTGTGGCATGTATCTGCGCGCATCGACGCCACAGAAGCCCGTCAGTGTGCCCGTCCGCCTGTGACGCGCGGAGCCGCGCGCTTTTGAAGTGACAGCCGCTTTGGAAACGCCAGGAGATAACAGCTCTGAACCCCCACAACAATCCTCTGATAGTGGAGAGAGCAATGATAGATCATTCTAAATCTATTCTACGTTTTTCTCGTGCCTCCACGCACGCACGCACGCAGGCATTAATCTGGGTCTAAAACAACATTCTAAAAACGTGTCTTTTCACTGCATTCCGGCTTTATAATCAGACGGATTTTGGTTTGTCCAGAACAATAATTCTTCTCTTTTCCACAGACTAATAGTCTGTGGAAAAGCGGATCAGGCCCGCGAAGCAGATGCTCTGATTCTGTTAGATTGAATTCTCGCGGCCTAAACGCGGACCGCTGGTGACTGTCTGAATAAATCAAACCTATTTTCGGTGCATTTAGAAGAACAAAGGCTTTTTTTCTGGGACTCCTACCTTCCGGATTTGGTTATAACCATCTCTGTTCCGAGTTTATGAAACTGGTCCCACAGATCCTTGGCTTCCAGTGTTACTTTGGGGTCGTCGTCTACTTCCTCCTCGGGCTCCAGACTTTTCATGCCGCGCAGATGAGCCGCCTGATGGTGGCTCAGGGCCGGGTGCAGCCCAGCCTCCGCCGCGCCGGTCAGGCCGTGATCCGGGATGGGCTTGGTGAGAGCCCCGGGAGGCAGGCTGAGCGCCGGGAAGAAGGAAGGCTGCGCGGCCGCCAGGAAGGCGGACATGGGGAAGTCGGTCGGCCGGTGTGCGTGGAAAGGGTGATAAGCCATTGCAGTCCCTGTAAAAACTGGATCTCTCATCGGTGCATCCACAAAAACCGAAGTGAAACAGCGGATCTGTCAGTGAGATCTCCGTCCGACCTCGAAGCGGGTGAGATCCGTGTCTGTCCAGCCGTTTCTGCGCAGCGGCGTGGAGGCGTACGGCGGCTCGCGAGGCGCTCAGCGTGTCGCGGGGCTGAAGAAACCAGCGGAGGGTCGCTGCTCCACAGCTTCTCCTTCCGCTCCTCCGCCGAGCTTCAGCAGGAGCCGCGCGGTGACGGCGGAGCCGGGCTGCGCTGTGCGCCTCTCACAGGACGGAGCCGCTTCAATGCTTCAGTCATCCCACCCTGACTGGAGAGATGTGGCGCCGCTCACTGCAGATCTGTTACTATCTCACATGTCCTTCCTGCCTGCATCCCCAACTCTAATGAACCAAGCCCCTTTGATTGCTGATTTTACGCTTTCTGGACCAATTGTAGGCCCCTATAGGCGTGGTTCTGACAGCTCCGGCCAGACTCCGAGAGGGGAGGGGGGACAAGAAGGTGTCGGAAGCATTAGCAGTAAGAAAACATGTCAACAGAATAAAATATTAACCAATGACAGGAAAGATCGGGAAATCCCACCCCCATTTCCAATCCAAACACCGGGCCAGCCCTCACTTCTCGGCCGGTGGAGACATCACCTCTCTCGGCTTGCGTTTGTTCAATGTCGCCTCCAGAAAAGCCGGCCTGTCCACAGAGGAGCGTCCGCACCTCCCCTCTGTCTGCCACGGCGGCTTCTGCTCCGCTTTCGCTCCCTGTAGTCACACACACTAGTGATGCGGGCTGTTTCCCGCTCAGCCTGGATTTGCCTCACACTCGCCCAGGCGGCGCTCCCAGCCTCGCACAGCCCGGGCTCCCCCCCTGCGGGAGGTGCTTCTCTGCGCGTCTTGCTGATCGGCCTGACGGGGAGGCAGCCGCGCAGGAGCGCGCGCAGTCTGGAGGAGCACACACCGAAAGCGCGCAGAGAAAAAGCAAATAAAAAGAGGAAACCAGATGAGCAGTGACTGAGCGTTCAGGGAGGAAGAGCGCGGTGAGTGCACTCCTCAGACAAACCGCAGAGATTTGATGCAGAGAAAGTTTGCATGTTCGCTGCGCGCGCGCGCCTGCCGCGCTCGTTAAACAGACGCAGGGATTTAGTGTCCGGTCGGAGTTCAGAGAGGCCGGAGCGGCGGGTTGGCTTTGGTCAAACTGGGGGACAGAGCGGGGCCCCCCCGCCCGCGCTCTGCTCCAGCGGCTGATTAAGTTGGCCTCCGCTGGTTCGAGAGCAGCTTGGCGCCGGCCGGCTGCTGCCCCCCCCCCCCCCCCACCCCCCACACACACACTCTGCGCCTGTCTGCTGCTCCGTCAGGACTCGGTAAAGACTGTGACTTCCCCAACTCCTTTACAACCTGGTTTTAACGACACAGTCACGTCGCACGTTCACCGCCGCACTGGAGATTTGTATTTTTGTGAATCAAACCTTTTTCTGAAAACCCAGCTGAGAGTTTTCCGTCTGAACACGTGAAAAAGTCTGCTGCTGACAAAGTGCTCAAACCCGTTTGCAGACATTTTCGCGCTTCTCTGGCGCGGCGCGCACTTGTTGCTCGGCATCCGCCTCACCGGTGTGAGCCAGCAGGCCGACCAGAACCGAGCGCGCCGCGTGAGTGCGCCCTGCAGCATTCTCGAACCACCCGAACCAGAGTCTACAGCGCAGACACCCGCAGCCGACATTTACCTGAACGTCCCTTTGATTTCTTTCTGCAGTGCACCTGACCAGACCGGCCCGCGGACTCCGCGGCTGCGCACTATTGACGGCTTTACTGAGAGAGAAAGAGTGCTTGCGTATGGACGTGGATAATGGTTTTTCTCCCAGAATACTCAACAGGATAATAGTATCAACAATTCTTGTGCAAATTAGTCACCATTTATTTATTCTGCGCCCGCAACGCAACAGAAGTCTCCATTACGCGCGATTTAAAAGTCATTAAGTGGAAGGACTGCTCCGGGCTGCTGGTAATTCTTGGGGCACTGCACTGACAGATTAGCACATCCTCTGTGTTGAGGATTAATAACTGCAGGCAGCAAATATGCTCCCTGCGCTCGTTCTGAGGGCCAGAGTGTTTCAGGACGCTCAAGAATCAGCGAACAGGCCCCGAAAAACTCCAGGAATAAAAGCTCTGTTTTCATTCTGAGCGAGAGAAAACCATTCTAACAGACAGAAAAGAGACAGGTCTGCAGCGTGGATGGGAGACATGGATGTGTGCTTGAAGCTGGGCTCAAACTTGAGGAGAGCTTCTCAGGTCCGTGTTTTGTGGTCAGTGTCCTTGACGCGCCCGCTCAATACTGCGCACAGCTTCCAGATGTGGAAACGTGCGTAAAAAGCGTCTTCCTTCCCGAGGATTTGGCTCCAGAAGACTTCCGCTTCGCCTGCGCTCTAATTACCACAAACCGGAGCGTTTTGCGCCATGTTCGTTTATAATCGAGTATTGTTGTTTCCCCCTCTCCTACACATTGTTCCCTTCTTCCTTACATCTCTCCATCTTCTCCTCCCATCTCTCTGCATCATCTCTCCGGCTATATTTAGCGGCTAGACTGAGGCCTTGGCGCCAGACCGTTTAAGACCTGTCAAAGTCCCTCATATTTCCTCTTGTCACATGGAAGCCCGGCGACCAGCGGTCCTCTCCTCCTCCTTCTCCTCCTTCTCTCCTTCCCTCCTCCTTCTACTCTTTCCCTTCAACTCCTCCACTTCCTCCTCTGGCTGATGGAACATGTCAGTGCTGACTTGTGGAAAAGTCTAGCATTTCCAGCCTGTCCCTCACAGTGGAGCGCACGCGCCCCTTGTTTGGAGCAGCGGAGATGCTGCTTTGGGATCAGGTTCTGCTGTCATACAAACATTTTCTCTGGATCTGACTTCATGACCAACCCAAACTATATCCTCTCAGATCCGGTTACCATGCCAACTCTCATGATCCCGCGTGGGAACGGCATTCTATGATTGACATGTGGGAGGCCGCAGGCGGAGCACCTATGTGGTCCACAGCGGGCTGATCGGGTTCTGCTGTCACGGAGCCCCACAGAAACCAAAACCCTTCTCCGTTAGGGGCCGTTTGGGGCCTTTTCAAAGGACTGAGACCGTCACGTGACTCGGAATCCGCGCAGCCGCGTGCTGCCGGTACGCTCAGGTGAAGGACACGTTGAAAAATCCACGATGGTTCAGATATCTCACCACTGATGTTTCAAAGTCTCTCCATTATTTTTAACGTGTGCGCGCGCGGGGGTTATTTTTCCATGTAGGCCTATAAATCCAATTCTAAAATGGATCAAAGTTGAAGGATTTCTTCTCTTGGTTTTTTCTAAACGTTGAGGCGCGCGCTCAGAGCGGCCGCTGGGTTCCTGGTGTCTTCTCTGCATCATCTCCATCAGTGGCCTCGTTTGTTGTCAGGATTTATGCGCCAATCGGTGCTCATCTGGGAAATGCAGAATCGACTCTTTCAGTGCAGTGACATTTGGGAAAAGGTTGTGAGGACAAAGCTCATCTCGGAATGGAATACGCATTTAGGATTTTTATTTTGGGAGTTTCATCTAAAAAGTTGCAACGAAATGAAGGAAATATTTCCCGGCTGTGACTCTGCGAGGCGGGTTATGACAAGAACTGTGAGCGCGCGCGCGCGTGTTAGTGATTGTTTTTATTTAGTGCAGAAATACAGTTTTCCTCGTGCCACTACTGTTGTATGGTTTTTCATCAGACCGGATAGAGTTGGGCTCCTGCAGAACAGAGTCTGCAGATGTGCTGCAGCAGGAACCATTTTAACAGCACAAATACCTGCAGCCGAACTCAAACCTGCAGGCAACATTTCCTTGAGATACTTTAAATGATGCAGGAAATATCTAAAGAAAAGGGGAAAATTCAGCTTCAAAACGAAAGTGTTTATTCGCAGGTCATTTTCTGAATACGTACGTTTATTTTGGCCTCACAGACTCGCAGGAAGGGTTAAGGTTATGGTTACGGTTAGAGTTAAAACACCAAAATGGTTGCTGAGTGTGAATGATTCTGCAGCTCACCGCTTCTCCAGGAGATGATCAAATCCAGAGAACGCATTTCACACACCTAGATATGTGCGAATCCAGAAACTAGAATCACGTACGTGTCCAACAGGAATTTCGATCAGTTTTTGTGCTGGTTGCACTTAAATATGAGAGTAAGATCAGTCAAAAAGAAAACAAAAAAGCGGCAAAAAGAGCGCCGGCGCGCGGTGATCAGATCCCCATATTTAAACGGGGGGTTCTGCACGCGTCTGCAGACGGACATGAGCCTGACATGAGTTCCAGTGAAATATTCAGAAATGAATGTATTTCCTTTTATTTAAAACACTTGTAGGAATTCTTGTTACCACACAGTACATGCAGCTCCATCATTTTGCTTCGACTCATTCCAAACCACGAGTTTCATTTCAACGCAGTGTTTGGTTTGTATTCACTCCTGAAGGACCGGAAAGAGTTTCTTCTGACCTGAAAACGACCCGCAGAGCTGCGCTGTGCGCAAATGTAATTTGGCCCGCGTCTGTTCTGTGCGTGTCTGGCATCTATCTGCTGCCTTCAGGTGCCTCCGCGTTATCTGGGCGGGTGCAGCAGAGAAGACTCTGACAGGTATTTGCGCCAAACAGACGGCGCCTTTTTGCGCGTTTTGCGCTAAAATATCTGTCAATATTAAGAATGAGGAATTTTCAAAGAATGAAAGCCGGTTCAGTGAAAACAAAGGACGCTGGGAAAAACCCGTGGTAAAGACGGTTCATCTCAGTGAGAGGACAACAATCCCGCTGCTGCATGAAAGCAGAAGCAAAGGGAACTCCGATCATCTTCACGAGGACTCTGGCACAGATGAGCTGTGGACTCTTCACCTGAAAAGTCATTCTTCCATCCAGCAGAAACCCTGGGAGCTGGCGAGCTGCTGCGCAGACACGCCACCCGGATCTTCTGCTGCAGGTAGGATCTTATCTGTCAGAATCCACCTTTGATTTGTGTTTCACGCAAGTGTTCTGGGGCTTCTCCTCCTTCACGTCATTTCACTCCCGCAGACTGAACAGCCCCGGTGGTCCCGAGTCAAAGCTTCAGCTCCGGGATCAGAAGAGGACGCAGACAGCCTTCCCTCCTCTCATTGATCTGTGCGTAACTGTCACAGCGTTTTTGTAATCCGCCGATCACGTGTCTGTGTGCAGACTGCTGCTCATCTCTGTTTGGGATGTCTCAGCTGTTACCATCACGCTCCCCTCATTTTAGCATGACAGAATCAGAGCAGTTTAAAGCCATGCTCATTAGGAAAATACAAGAGCGGAACAATGAACCCCCGAGTCAGATCCAGGAGGAACAGGCTCACCTGCAGGTGTCACCTGTTCTGCACCTGTTCTGCGCTCTTCTACAAGGAAAGGTGTGGCTTCCTTGAAAACCTCCAACCACATTTGTAACAGTTCCTTCCTGAAAACACAGAGGTCACCAAGGTTCTGAGAAATGCTTCAAGAGTAAGTTCTTTTGAACCACCACGTACAACTGGAAAAGAAACCTGTTACAACCAGTACAGGATGACCTCTGACCCCAGCTGTGGGCAGATGTTCAGAATGGCTGCTCCCACAGCAGTTAATGATTGCATCTTTTGATTTTTCTGCCATACTTCTAGCTGCTGGGGACCTTCAGGGATCGGGCCTGTGAAGCTGCACGCAGGAGCTCAGTGTTCTGGATCTGGACTCCGTAGGTCCTGCAGCTCCTCAAGAAGGACTTAATCAGGGAGTAAGACCCAATGTTGCAAAAAAAAAAAAAAAAAAAGATTTTCAGAATGATAGAAATAATAAAACATGTTTTAATCAAAGAGTGAAACTTTGATAAGACAGAAAAGTGTTTGTGAGAACTTGCTGAAATAAAATCTTTTTGGAGCAGCCTGTGGTCTCCGTCTTGCCTCACAATGAAGCTTCAAAGTGCTTTAGACATCAGGCTGTAAAGAGACTCTTTCAGGCGATCTCTGCTTCCGCTGCGGCTCAGCCTCACTTTCATTCCATGACTTGTGGACATATTCATAAAACAAAACATCCCAAACAAAAGTATTGAATGAAAACAGGACAAAAATGCTTGACTAAAACTACAACTGTGGTCTGTTTCCTGACTCTTAGGAGTAAGAGTCAGAGCTGGCCATAAAAAGTCCCTCAAACAACACTTTACTGCCTGTTAAAATATGGTAGGATCAGCAGCTGTGCTGTGAGCTAACGGTCACCTCAGCGGCTGAAAAGTGAAAAATGCAGAAGGAGTAATCACGCAGAAGAAAAAAGAGGGGACAATTTTATAACTTCTAATGTGTTTTTATTGATGATAGCTGGAAACAGTAACGACAAGCAATTCTGTGAGTTAGAAGATTCAGGTTCTGTCCTCAGGTCAGGAAACCTCCACATGCTGGGAGTCCACCTCAGACACAGTCTGTAGCTCTGTTCCAAGGGTTCTGCTGTTTCAGATTATCAGTCAGTTTTTTTCTACAACCAAATTTAATCACAAGAGGCAGAAATAATATTTGGTCTAAATTTGTTTTGGTCTAAAAATGTTGTACAAAGTACAGAAGCCTCAGAAACTTTGCAGAATTAAAAATTTGTATGCAGAAAGACTGAGTGGGCAATACATCAGCATGATTTGGAAAAGACACATCTCAATGACTCTGTAAACATCTAAATTAGCCTCCAAAGCAATAACAGTGTCACATAATTACTGCTTCTTTTGTCAAATGTAATTACATAAAAATCAAAGGCATGGAAGAAGCAAATTCAATCAAAAAACATTAAGTAAGAGGCATGAGAGCAGCATCACATGCAAGCCAACGCTGAGTGGCTACACGACTCTCTGGAATGCAAATGTGAGCTTTGCCTTCCTTACGGTGCACTGGCACAGAAATGTGCCGACGCTGATGGGTTTGGGGAAACTCCTTCTGCTGCAGAGAGGACGGCTGATCTGCAGCATCTTCATAAGGTCATGAGCGGGAAGCCCGGGGCCAGGGACGTCACAAACCGGAAACTTGTCCAAAAATCATTCTACAAATGATGGAATTCTGATGCTCTGATGGATCCCGATGGAGAATATGTGCACAAAGTACAAACCCAATCCTTTAAGCCACACACGAAGAAAGTGGAAACCAAAACCTTTTGAAATCCAAAACAGTTGTTTGAGCTCTGCAGCTGTTTCAGCACCTCTGGAACACACGGACATTTCTTGTTGGATCATGAAGGCTTCCACAGGAACCTGAACTGAGGAAGCTCCACTCCAACACTCGTGTCTTCCTGCTGCTCATGTGCACACAGAGCTGTGTACTACAGGCAGTCAGGCTTTCCAGCATGAGCTCAATTCAGCCGCTTGAACTCGTGACCCCTGCCTGCTTCTACTGATTAGACCATTATTTTGCTGCAAAAATAGACAGATATTATTTCAAGTTTCAGTTTAAGCTTTGCTATACGGGTGCTTGTATGGATTTCTTTCTCTCTGAGTGCACATAGTTTTGTCTTTTACCTGCAGTGTCTGACCCCTGCTGCAGACTTCAGGGACATTTAAGAAGTAATCAATTCTTTTTTATTTTGGAAATGATTGTTAAATGAAAACTGGACAGATCTCAAAGAAGTGGGAATCTTAACACATTCTAAAAATCTTTGTATTCAGACTTCACAGGAGGAAAAGCTGGATGTTTATGAGCAGCCACACAGGGTCAACTGAACACAAACACAAACCAAGACTGTACTTCAGGTAAACCAATGTGTGTTTAGTGTAAAACTGGCTCCCTGGAGGGGGGGGGGTGTCCAGGCAGGCTGGACAGAGCAGGGATTGGAGCTCTAGGGAAAGTTGGTGGGGAAGAGGCTCAGAGGCTGGCTCTCATTGGTGGGCAGCGGGGAGCGGTATCCTTCAAAGTTGCGTGGGATGCTGCCACTGGTGGACCCTGAGCTGTTGCTCAGGGTCTCAATGCTTCCCTCCCTCTGCAGCTCTGCAGGGACAGACACAGAAAGAGCGCTCAGTCATCAGATCACAGTATAAAACCCTCGCATTATTCCTTCAACATCACTCCAAAAGTCTTCTAGCAGAGAAACACAGGGACATCAACATCTGGGGGAGATCTTCTCCACAGATGTTGCCGCTCAGCTCTAGCGTTGCGGCTGCAGACACCGGCTCTCTCCTCAGACTCCTTTTTCTCGGCAGGTTGGGGCTTTTGGCAGTTGGTGAGGCTGGGCAGGGTTAACTGTAATGTTTTGGCTCATCAGTCTTAAATGTGGCCTGTAATTTACTGTTTCAGGCTGGATTTGAGGGGGCATTCACACTTAATAATACATGGCCTGCTTCTCCTGTGAGTGAATGGAAACTCTGCCAACACAGTTCCTTTGGAATGTCTCCTTTTTATTTTGAAATCAGACTTTTGGCTTCATGAGCCTCAGGAACAGTCTGATTCGTTCCTGCTGAAGAGCTTCTGAGAGCTTCTTTGTTTCAGATGCTATTTAAAAAAACTCTTTCAAATGGGAGAACTTCTTCAGCCCTTGAGGGTTAGTGGACTGCAACATGAACTCCTCCGTGAAGCACAAGCTTCCTCCACTTTGACCTTCTTCCACACTCAGAGTTGATCTTTTTCTCCATTTTCACGCCTTTTCAAACCAATGTCAACTATTAGTCAGCACACAGCGCTGTGATTCTTTACCCGCTAATGTTAGCTGTTTAGCTTAATGAATGTTGTTCTTCTGTTCAGTGGAAGTGAATATCAAATAATAGAAAATGTTTGTTGCAAATGAAGTTTTAATCGAGGAAATATTAAAACTGTAAAAGTATACATGAAACATGCTCAGAGCGCTGTACAGAGATAATTGATCTGAAGTGCCCATTATGCTCATCTGAAAACGTGCAATGAGTTTGGTGTCATTGAGAGTTCTGTTGGATCAATAATCTCTGCAGGGAGAACTGCACTTTTTGAATGAACAACCCCCCCGTTCCTTCCTCAGCAGGCTGCACATGAAGAACATTCAATTCTCTCACACAGCATCATTCCATGATGAACTCAGTGGATTTGTTCTCTGAGTGTCATTCTCCTCCACACCCCCTGCCCCCGCTGTGGGCTGACCAAGCCGCTCCGCTCCGGATCTCGCCATCAGGAACTCATTACTGTTATTATATGCTGTAAACCGAATCCGCGGATATGTGGACGGAGTAGCGTGCTCTTAAGTGGCAGCATAGCATGAAGACTGTGATGCATGTAGTGCACAGTGATGTCCAGCAGCTGTCGGGCTGCGTTTCATCTCCTCGTTGTTCTGTTGACAGTGGACACCGTCCTACAAACACCCAGCCGTTCGCCGTCATGACTAAATCCAATCATCATCTCTGAACGTGGGGCAGGAGTATGTTCTGTCCCAGCTCTGTCAGTGACGGGATGAAATGATGCTTTTGGGTTCCATCTGAGCCCATGTCTGCCCCCCAAGGGTTCAGGCCCCACTGTGCATTAAACACAGAGAGCACGACACAGTGTTCTTAAAGTTATTGCTCTATCATGAAGTGCAAAAACTGGCAGTTAAAGGATCCAGCAAAGCATCTTGCCTGCATTTTAAAAGTAGAAGCAATGAATGGGTTTCAGCTATAAAGCAGTTTTTGAACCCAGAACGATGCAGTTAGGGATCAATAAAGATAATGCTTTTAGTTGTAGTCCAGACATCCGCAGGCCCAAACATCTGGGCAAACTCTGGAAACTGCTCAAATATAAAAGAAAACGATGCTAAGAACTCCTTAAAACCTGGAAGGGTGAATGTGAAGCTGTGTTCTGAACATGACGGCAGTAGTATTGGGATCAGTGCAGCCCTGAGGTGAATGAGGGGATGAACCATCCCACGAGTGGACTGTTCAGCCTGCGGGGGCAGTGTCATGAGTGGGGCTGTCAGGCTGACGTTCAAGACTGTTATAAGCCCAAAAGATGAGGTCAGCTGATCACTCCAGTATGCTAAGAGGCTTCCCTGTCAGTAATGCATTTCTCACATAGAAGTGAAAAAAGAGAAACAAAACAACTTCAGACATGTTGGCCTTCCTGAAGTCTGGACCTGAACTGCTCTCAGGATAACTCTAACTTATCAGAAACTTCACATGTGTTCACACTCTCTGTGATAAAATGTCATTAATATTAAAAGAAATACTGAAATTATAAAAGGAAATTCTATGACATCAAAGAATCACACTGAAAGGATGGGATGTTGATGTGTTGTAACCTCTTTAAACCGTTCTGAAATACTGAGCATCCTAAGGTGAGGTTAGTCAACCTGGTACAGTTGTTTGGCACACATCTTTTAAAGAAAAATAGATCTTATATTTATATATATATTTTTTATTTTTCTTACTTCAAACAACTGTGAGAAGAAACTCCAGAAATCAGTTAGACCACAACCCAGCCTGCCAACAAAACCTTCCTGTCTGCAGATACAGCCTGATAAAAGCTGATTGCACTGCAGGTATGTCTGCTGAGAGCCACCCTTTAGCTCTAGCATCTGCAGAGTCTTTTCCCGCTCTATTCTCCACGTCAACATGGAGCCACTGTCTTGGTGAAGCTGACTGTCCCACACTTCAATTGGGCTGCCGTTCATCTGAAGGGCTTTTAAACTTCCTGCTGTATTGAAATGTCACCAGGAGTGTGTTCAATAAGAGCTGGGGAAGCTAGGATGCTTATAGTTCTTTGTTGATGAAAATTAAAGTGAAATCACCTAAAAGATGAAAAACACAATAAAGAATTAAACGTACTGAAAACCAACCTGCAAAAAAAACACCTCTTTTGAATTTTTGTTTTAAAAAACATTTTACAAAACAAACCTAACATAAGAAGTGTGGACTAAAAGATCTGAGCTCCCAGAAAAAACATCAATAAATTCTGTTCTCTAATCAGCATCAGGGATGCTGTGAAGACTGTGCTGTTTGGTGGTGGTGAGTACCAAACCCAGCATGCACAACAGACAGAGAAGGAAATCAGACATGTTGAATCCTGTTGGACCATCAGCTGCATGTTCCTGTGAGCACAGCCGCACATATTTGAAACTTGAACATTTATGTGGATGTGGCAGCAAAAGGAGAACAGTCATCAGTTAAACCAGTGGTCCCCAACCTTTTTGTGGCTGCGTACCGGTCAACCCATGAGGATTTTAGTGCAGCCCGGTGAGTGAGGGGCGTGCAGTGACAAAGACAGGATACATGAATAAGAACATGTGCTGTAAACTTAACAACAGACAGTTCTGACAATAGATCTGATTTTGATTTGATCATCATTTTACTCGGTCATCTGACCTGTGTGTTTTGGAGGATTGATAAAAAACATAAACGTCATTAAGGTCTCTTGATTTAGTGTGGTGTCAGGAGTGATTAAAAACCAGTTTATTTTACTATTAAAAGACCAATTTATTAAAAAAACTTCAATACAGAAACAAAATGTAACCAACAAATCTATTATTTCTACTCAGTTAGAAACAAATCAGATTACTTTGAAGCAAAACATTTCAACACAAAAATATTTCAGAACAACTCAAACTCATGACTACAACTCAAAACCAAGGCTGAACGCCCCCCTCCACGGCCCCTGCACGGCTGTTGCCTGAACGCGCCGCACGGCTCCCCTTTTCTCTCCTTCTTTTCCCCCCGCCCCCGCCCCGCTCGCTCAAAAGATCAGACTGGTTCGTGAAAGCCACATCTCCATGCAAACAGGCGCGGCGTGTGGGAATCACCTGTTGAGATGAATCCAGATTTAATTCAGGCTCCTGGTAGTCTAATGTTTTCTTGTCCTGAAGTTGTATCCTGTTCTTCTGTCTGTTGCTGCACTGATCGCATTTGCACAGAAAGGTTCCACATCCAACTGTTCTTATGTTGCACGCCCCCGGCGAAACACAGAAAGGATCCGGTCGATTTTCAAAGCAAAAGATTTTCCAGAATGAAAGATGGTTCAGACAAAGTCATTTTGCTCCCCTGATCAAACTTTACAGCTCGACTGATCAAAGGTGTAGCTGAGAGAATCCGGTTATTTTTCAAAATAAAAGACTTTAGGGATTCAAAACAAAATAATGTATTCTTTCTTTTGCAGGACGAAGGCAATCGATCCATGGGCCGGTACCTGTCACGGCCTGGTGGTTGGGGACCACTGAGTTAAACCCTTTGTAAACTAAGCGTCTTTAAATCAGTGACTTAAAGAATTTCTTTATGGTCCAAATAATTAAATGAGGCTAACACAACCAACTTGCTGACATGTTGAAGTCAAAGCAGAATAATACTGGAATCACTTATCAGCAACATTTGATGAAACGGATCGTTTTCCTTTTAATGCAGTAGTTAGTGTATAATGAAACATCCCTACATCTGGGAGAATGTCCCTTGAGCTGGTAGGATGGAACCAAGAGCCACTTACCCTCCCAGCTCTCCTGTTTGCCAACACCAGCCTGCTCAGATGGATCTGCTGTTCACAGGCGTAGTGTTATTGTAGGTGCTGTAAGCTGACGAACACCCCAGTAAAGCCCCAAAGGCCCTTTCTAGTGCTGCCTAATCCACCTTATTGTGTGACGCCTACCAGCCATTCAACAAGTCTTAACCTCTCACGTCCCCAAAGCATTCCCCCACCGCTCTAATGATGGCGATCTTTTCCTTTGGGGCTGATGTCACATGGTAAAATAATATGATTATTTACCAGGTGGTTTTGTGCAACGTGACGTGAGATGATGATGCTCTGGAGGGAGGCCAACGATTAGATGATTAGAACAGAGTGACGAACTGTACTTCTGTTTAGTGACATTCATTTTATGCTGTTGAAAAAATGACAGAAACAAAGAAGAGGACACCAGAGTCTGTTTGAAAGGTTGGGATGTTCTGCAATGTTCTTGATTGGGACGGTGAGTAGAAAGAAAACACAAAATGGCAAAAAAGAAATCCTTCTTGACCCAGATACCGTCTGCTACATAATCTTAGCAGCCTTTCTGCTGCTGCTTTACGTCTGCAGGGAGACACCATGTTCAACGACACTGATGGCCAGACTTCAAAAGAAAATACAAGTCAGCACAAGATGTGAGGCTGGAAAAAGCTATCAGTGCAACAGCCGAGGATGCCACAGATAACAGGGCAGATTTTCAGGCTGCGGCTGCAGTGATGGGAGCTGGTGATGGTGGGAGCTCCTAGACCGGGACGGAAAGAAAAGTGACTGTTTTCTGGGACATCAGAGTGCAACAGGGACACATGGCACAAGCGACAGTTAGCATCACATCAGCTGATCCGACACACCGAGGGGAATGCTTCCGTCTGCAGTCTCGGCTGTGAACGGGCCTTAATCCTCTTATAGTGTCACACAAACACACACAGATGCCAGAATACACACTTTCAATTTCATACAAACACACAGGCTAAATCTACCCTCCAAAGCAAACGACAATAAAAAGTGCATTTGTAACTGCAAAAGCCTCACCGACACAACGGAAAGAAAGAACTCCCAGAAGACTGCACTACTATTATTGTTTTAAATTACTTTCTTCCAAATATTCATTATTTTTTCATCTAAGAAAGAAACATAGTATTTTAAAGCACAGCAAAAAAATAGTCTGCTAAGACTAAACTCAAAGCGTTTAACTGGGAAGAAAAACTGGAGCTTTTTCACTCAAAAAGTTGAAGCTTCATTCATGTTTGTATTTACCAAACAGAGCCTTACTCCTGCGACAGGACCTCTGACTATGATGCTGCTGTAAATTTGACTTGTTGTGAATCACAAGCTGCTCTGAGGATGACGACAGCAGCACACGTTTCTGTTCAGTTGCCCGAGCACATTTTAGCCCCTCATCTGTCCTGATGTGAGAACAAAAACAGGGAGGAGGTCCTGGAACCCTGGCTGGTTTGTGTCATCTGCCTGCTGTGGTGAGAAAGGATCCACCGCTGAGAACGGGGATCAAATTCCCTACAAAGGAGCTTTTAATCAGAGTGCCTGTGCAACCCAGGCCAGGTAGCATCTCATCCATCCGCTTCATCCGTCTCTGTGTGAGAACTGGGATGGGGGCAGTAACCCATAGCGATGATATACTTATCCCAGCTGATTGTTTTTGTGTTTTAACTTTAATCTCACCGTTGGCCCCAGCTGCCTCTGATTAGAGTTCTCAAGTCAGTCCATCTCTAACACGCACGTACGTACGCACACTTATATGAAAGCTGACTAAAAGTCTCTCTGTTACTTTGCTGCAAAATGAACAATAGAAATGTGACAGATAAATCCGATCTAACTAGGTAGCTACATTTCAATGTTTTGGCTCAAGCTGTTTTGAAAAACATGCTTTTTTAAAAAGCATGCTGTGTTGAATAATCAGCATAAAACTATTTTCTTGTTTTTAGTTTACTCTTTTATCCTGTTTTTTTCTTTAATGTTTTACCTTTTTGAATAGAACATCCTTGCTTTTACACATTTGTTTAAAACTTGAAGGTATTTGTTTGGTCACAGCTCTCCTCAGCTCCTGCTGAGCTCTGCTTTGGGGAAGGATTGGTCATGCAACACCATGATTCTTCTCTTCTCAGCCTTCCTGTTGCTTTTGCTGCTGCTCTCGAGATCATTGTCCAGTTGCATGACCCAATTTCAGGCCAGCTTTGGCTTTCAGACAGATGGCCTCATTTGAGTATAGAATACTTTGCTTTGTCAACACGTGGGAGTGATGGTTTGCAACATCACTAAGCAGTTAAAAAGGTTTCAGGTTCAAATCTGTCTAGGTACTTCCTACTTGATGCTCTTTCCACAGCTGCTCATGTTTTCTCTGACTGTAAAATAATACCCACCAATGTGATTATGATATCAGTATGAAAGCATGAGCCAAGGTGTGGTGTTTGGTGTTTGACCTTGTGTTAAACTGGTGACTGTTTTGGGTCGACCCACCTTTTATGCGCTGTCAGTAGGAGCAGGCTCCTCCCCCGTGGGGACCTTTACCTGAATAGCTGTAGAAAATAGACTTCTTCAAAACATAGAGCTGAGCCACATCAACAGAAAACATCATCATCAACGATATGACAGACTTTTCAGACAGGACAGCATGTCATTATCAACATATGAGGCCTGTTCTGCACAATCCATAAAAAGCTGTCCAGTTGGAGGAATGAGCTCACATTAGGGAAAAAGCTCATTAAAGTCTACAGGAGATCATCCTGATGGACTGTGAAAAGCCAGGCTTAACACACCCTCCTGTACACATTAATACGGATGGAGACACGCATACCACACACAGAATTTCTGCAGATATGACATAAAAATGCTTCTGTAGGATAGAAGCTGAGAGCATTTCTGTATCCTATAATACAGTATCTGGTGCTGAAGCTGAAGATTTTTATTTTTTAATGTGAATAAACACCTACTCTTAATCAACCAGTAAATAAAAACGTAATATCAAACCCCTCATTCCAAAGTTAAGATTTCACACCTCAGGGCCACAGTATTGATTTTATGCTGATTAAATACTGTGTATATGATCCTTCTGTCAGCTTCTACAGCCAGACTGTGTGGTGATGGTACCTGACCTTGCACTCACCTTCCTGACTGTAGTGAACCAGTGTACTACAACTGGTAAGCAGGCAAACAGCAGGCAAAGTCATCATTCAAACCCACAGAAACAGTGAACATTGAAAGCAGAGAGAACATTCAACTCCATCCAGCTTCAATTTAACAAGTTACCTACAATTTCACACTTCAGCATCCAACTGTAGGCTCCAAAATATGACACTGATAACCAGGATGCCCTGACCACAGTAAACTCCAACATACTCTAATTGGCAGAATATTCACTCCCAAATCATTAAAGATTAGGAGTTGAGAGTTTTGCTCAAGGACACAATGACACAAAGGTTGTCAAACCAGTGATAGCGAGGAGAGAGTATCGTAGAGTGGAACGTAGGTGGAAAAAAGATAAACTGCAGGTTTCTTTCCAGATTTTAAAGGACTGCTGGCACCACTATCCGACCGTCTTGAAAAAGTCACGAGAAGCACATTTGTCCAACATCATTGAGACCAACAGCAACAATCCACGTGTGCTTTTTAAAACTGTAGCCTCTGTTTTAAATACCCCACAGTCTGACTGCCAAGAAGCCTCCTCTGAATTTTGTAATGTTTTTTTAAATGTTTTCATTCAGAAGGTTGCTAACATCAGAGCTGTCATTTCAGCACCCGACTCTGATCCGTCCGAGTCTGTCCCTCCTCCAGTCATTTGAGCCTGTGACTCTGTCTTTATCAGAAGACATTGTCATCCACATGAAGCCATCCGGTTCTCCTCTGAATGCTGTTCCCATCGCTTTTTTAAACACATTTTCACCAGCGTAGAGCAGCTGATCCTCACGAGTATTAACACCAGTCTGTCTACGGGTGTGGTACCTACAAGTTTCAAACACGCTGTTGTTAAATCTCTGATTAAAAGACCAAACCTTGACAACTCTGATTTAGCCAACTTTAGGCCCATCTCTAGGTTACCCTTTCTCTCAAAAATGTTGGAGAACGTGGTTTACCTACAGCTGAACTCCTTCCTCAATAAGAACCATGTCCTGGAGAGGTTCCAGTCCAGTTTTAAAACCCTACACAGCACAGAATCTGCACTGCTGAGGGTTTTTAATGATATTTCCGAGCAACTGATGATGGGAACTATGTTGTCCTTCTTTTGCTGGACTTGCAGCCTTTGACACTGTGGACCACAAACTCCTACTGTCCAGGTTGAAAGGTTTGGTTGGGATTTGTGGTACTGCAGTCGACTGGCTTTTATCATAATTATCTGACAGGACTGAGTGTGTGAGCATGTCTGGGTCCTACTCTTTAACTGCTCCACTGTTGTTTGGGGTTCCACAGGGCTCTATTTTAGGACCACTTTTATTTTCTTTATACCTCCTTCCTCTGGGATCCATCCTGAGAAAACACAGAGTTGTCTTTCACTGCTATGCTGATGATAGTCAGATTTATCTACCAATAAAGAAAGGCTGCTCCGTTACACCACTGCTGTCTTGTCTACAAGACTGGATGGCCCTAAGCTTTCTGAGTTTCAATGATAAAAAGACTGAAGTGATGGTGTTTGGTCCTGGCAGCTCCTGTGACCCCTCCTCAGTGGAGTTGGATCCCTTAGCTCCACATCTTTAGCAGTCTGTGTCTAACCCGGGTTTTAACATGGACAGTTATTTTCAACTCCACGGTCAAATCAGCTCAGTGATAAAATCAGCTCTTTTATTTGAGGCAGTTGGTGAAGGTGAAACCATTTTTATCAAAACATCATTTTGAGACAGTAATCCATGCTTCATTACATCTCGGCTGGATTACTGTAACTCTCTTTATTTTGGAGTTAGCCCGTCGTTCCTCTGACGTCTCCTATTGGTCCAGAACGCTGCTGCTCTGGGTCTGGTCCGAGAGTGTAACAGGGACCACATCACCCCATCCTGGCTACCCTTCACTGGCTGCCTGTGAATTTTAGAGTTCATTTTAAAATTATTTTCTATGTTTTTAAATCTTTAAATAATTGTTCACCGTCGTACCTCTCTGAGCTTCTCCATCCTTACACCCCGACCCAATGCCTCAGGTCTGCTGATCAGCTTCTCCTGGAGGTACCGAGGCCTAAAAGGAAGCTCTGGAATGCGTTACCACTGAGCATTCGGCAGGCATCTTCACTGCCCATTTTTACAAAACTTCTTAAAACTAATTTTTATCGCCAGGCCTTTATGGCATGAGACTCTGCTGGTGTGTTTTTACTGTTTTACTGTTCACCTTTGTTTTTATCTGGTGTTTTTTATGTCAGCTATATATATATATATATATTTTAACTTTAATTGTTTTAACATTTTAGCTGTTGTTTATTTGTTTTATCGAGCTTTTAGTGTACGGCGCCTTGTGTGACCAAGGTCATTTTAAGGCCTTAAATAAACTGTAACTAGTGATGGACTGACCAATGTTTTTAGGTGGTAAGCTTCAGTTGCTAAAGGCTGTAACCCCGATTTGACAAACACCTATATGATCATCCACATACTTTCTGGCCAATTCCAGGAGTCTAAATTACATTCAACAACACATGATATTTGTGTCCAGCTCACAAGCAGGACCTTTCATCTGAGAATGTACGACTGCCTCGTGCTTGAACTTTACAAGCCAGCAGCTCCACTCATGAATCATGATACTCAACAGGTTATGTGATTAGAGAACAAGTGAAAAAGAAAGTCAATGATTGATAGGACCAATTCAGGCCTTTGAGCACTGACTTTCCCCCGTCTTCTCAGATCATATATTCAAAACTTCACTAGCTCAACACACGCAACTGAAAACAGCTTTCCCAGCGGCTGCTCATTAGCGTGTATATAAAGGGTGCTAACACCAAGCCGGGTCCCCACTGACACTCCATGTGGACCGCTTTGAATTAGGCTTTAATGAAAAACTAGTGGTGACGGAAGGTTTGACTGGTTACTGCGAGCAGACTGAAAGCCGCCTTGTGAGTGGACATGCTAGAAGGTGCTGTAATAGGCTATTGGCTAGTCTGAGGCTAAAGCAAGAAGATAAAATATTGCGCTTTGGCTCATGAAGAAAAAAAGTGTGTGTGTGTGTGTGTGTGGGGGGGGTGTTTAGGTGTGTTTTTAGTAAATAAAAAAATAAACAGACTAAAGGTGCAAATGCAGGTTATGACATTTGTTGGTCAAACTCACATAAATCATTCCGTCTGTTTTTTTTCATTCATCCATTTTCCAATCCGCTTTTTCCCTTTCGGGGTCACGGGGTTGCCGGAGCCTAACCTGGCTACTCATGGGCGAAGGCAGGGTACACCCCTGGACTGGTCGCCAGTCTGTCGCAGGGGCCACAATCACACACCCATGCACACTCACATCAACACCTAGGGACAATTTCGAGTAACCAATTAACCTGTGAAGCATGTTTTTGGATGATGGGAGGAAGCCGGAGTACCCGGAGAAAACCCACGCATGCACGGGGAGAACATGCAAACTCCACACAGAAAGGTCCCCCAGCCAGGACTTGAACCAGGAACCTTCTTGCTGTGAGGCAGGAGCGCTAACCACTGCGCCACTGTGGAGCCCTCCGTCTGTTTTTAATTACAAAAAATTTTCTTTGATTTGTGCTTAAACTATTCTGGCTGGACACTTTTATATTGTTGTAAGGTCACAGTTTTGTGACCTCTTTTCTTCATAGTTACTAGATCAAAGTCAAAGTCACCAGTCGTCCTCTGCTGATGAAATATCTGCTGTAGAACTTTAGTCCATCTCCGCTCACTACTGGGAATGATCCATCTGTGTGATGAAAAGTGCCATTGTTGATATTACAGTCCTTGCAAAGACAAGAAAAATGAGCCTGTGTGTATGAGCCTTCTACAGCTTCAAAGGTTAGCTCATACTTAAATGTTCTGTTTAAGCTCTTCATAACAAAACTGCCCATACAGAGGGAGGCTGTTAAAATGCCTCAAACTGAACATACAGTATATATACACACCAGACAGTTCTACTTTGATGTCATTTGACAAGCAGGTAGGCAGAACCCTGACTATAGATTCAGACAGTCTGGCTGGTCTCAGCTGAAAAAGGCTGCTGGTGTTGGTGTCCACTGAGGAAACTGATGGACAGCACAGCGTCAGAAGGATGTCACTCCTCATCACATCAAGATCTGACCAGCTCAACAACCAGGCCGAGCTAAGAGCTGGATAAAGCTCCACACTGTGTGTGATTGAGCAGGAGCTCTCATACAAAAACACTGAGCAGGGCAGAGGAAATGTTACAAAAAGTTAAAACCAGATAATACAACAGCAAATGAAAGAAAACAAGAGAATAAAGTGCAATAATGCAAAAGCTAAAAGCAACTTACAGAGGTTCTTAAAGACACATTTCACAATCTGATCATTCCAGCAGTGTCTGCAGGTGATCAAGTGTTCCAGCTCTCACACATTCTGTCATCTTTCACTGTTACCCCAGTGTGCATGATGGCAGCATGAATTCTTTTGTTTCGTACAAGGATCCAATGAGGACCATAATTAATTAGTCAAACTGTATCAATTGTGTTCTTTTTTTCATCTAGTTCTCCCTGTACATTCCTGGTGTTTATCTTTGTGCATTTTTTTCTCCCAGAGCGGAGGTTTGTCAAACTTCTTTCATTCATTTTATCGATCAACCACATCTCCTTCAGGCAGAAAAAGGTATCAGAGTCAGACTTTTTAATGTACGGTCATGTAAAGTACAAATGGTTAATGGCTTATATTGTATGGCGCTTTTCTACCTTCCTTGAAGGCCCAAAGAGCTTTACAGTCCCATTCACCCTGTAGCCACTCCACTAACAAACACTGGCACCACCCTCCCACCAGAGGAAATGCGGGTTCAGTGTCTTGCCAAAGGACACTTTAACACGGAAGGCGGGAATCGAACCTGCAATCTTCCAATCAGAGGCCGACCGCCCTACGGCTGAACCACGGCCTCCACGACAAGAAATACCCAAGGAGATTTACAGTGGAGCAAAAAAGTATTTAGCAGTCATTGATCCTGCAGATATCAAGCCGATAAAAGAAGTTTATGATGTTTTCATAGATACACTTGAAGAGGGAAAGAAAAAAATCCAGAAAATCATTTTTTTATTTATAGAGATTCTTTGTTTAGTGGTGCAGAAAAGTATTTAGTATTTAGTAATAAAGAAGCCAGAATTCTGTCCCTCACAGACCTCTTACTTCTTTACATATTCTATTATCCTCCACTCATTCCCTGTATTGTTTTCCACCTGTTAGAACGTGCTATCTTAATGAAATCTCCATCATGACCAAGACCAAAGAACTGTCAAAGATTGTACACATGAACGAAACTGGAATGAGCAATGTACAACAAGTAAGCAGCTTGGTCAGCAGAGATCAACTATTGGAACAATTATTAGTAAATGGAAGAAATTCAAGATCACTGATGATGTCCCCCCTCCTGGGGCTCCATACACTGTCACTTGGTAGAGCACAGACGATCTTGAAACAGTAGAGGAAGAGGCCACAAGTCCAGGAGGGGAACTGGTTAAAAACCTGAAGGGAGCTGCGACCACAGTCAGGAAGATATTATTTGTAATGCACAATATCACCATGGATTCAAATCCTGCAGCTAGGCGCCAAGCGGTGCAGCTTGCTACGCTGGACCCCATCAGCAGAGCTCGTTGTGCTACTATGTCCAAAAATCCAAGCCAGCAGTCTATGTTACAAAACCAAAGTGCAGGTCCGTAACGTTACCCTTTCCCACTCAGGATCAAAGGAAAGCTACTGCTACATTTCAGACAAGTCAGAAGGTTACCTGTGTAGCGAGGTATGTGCTCCTCTTCAGTATCGTCATTTTTAATGTGTAATAAAAGGCCATCCAGAACTTAAGGAGATCATAGTATGGAGCGGTGGCTGCGGTTATCAGAACCACAATACGTGTGTGGCAAATGCATACTCTGAGCTTGCAAGGAAGTATGGGGTACAAACTCAGAAGTACCTTGTTGCAGGACCTACACAAATGGAGTGTGACAGCATGCAAAGTACTATTGAATGCAAATAGTTGCAGATATCTTCACCACAAGTAACGATGTCATTATACTCCAGACTGCAAGAATCAGGCTATCCCCTTACCACGGGAAAGTGCTCAAGCACGATGAGTTCCTGAAACTGAATGGATCAGCATCAGACCAGGCAGAAATGCTGGAAGTGCAGAAGTGCATGACCTATGGGCTGTTCGGTTTAGCAGTGATGGCAAGGTCCATTGAAACTGTACTTCTCAGTAGCCTCTGTACGGAAAGAACTGCCACAAAGAGTACAGATGTCAAATGGGCAATGGCATGGATCCGATTGTTTCCATGTGCTTTGACAATCAAGGAGAGAAAGTTTCAGGACCTCCAGTCAATGAAACCCATCATGCATGTTGAGTGTCATCACTTCTTTGACAATTTGCCACACTGACAGGCAACAGGCATCAGACAGGAACCCTGCATGCAAGAGCTGGGAAGAGAAGTGAAGAAATGTCTCCTTAGCATTATGCTAAGTTAGTTTGTTAGTTATGTTTTATTCCGGACAGAATACAAGGGTTAAAATAGCCAGGATCACAAAGGCACGTTCAAAAATGTGCCCAAATAATTTAATTCTCTCATGTTCCACGTTTGAATAATCTTACTGTTTGTATATCAATAGGCATCTGTTGTCATAGCTGTTTTGACTGAAATTATTAGAAACTATCATATATTCAACAAATGCTTTCGTTGTTTGTGCTTCCTGAAAAAAAAGACTTAGGTGATTATTTTAAGACGGTGTTTGGCGTTTGCACATTGTCATGTCTAAGTCTATATAGTTCCAGTGAGTGGAACGCTGGTCCAGCGCGCCTCAGCTCCACCTCCAGTTTGCATCCTTTTTCTTATTCATGTTATTATATTTTATTGATACACACTCTGAAACATGCATATGAACACACCTGTGTGCTGGATCATCTTAGAAAGAGCCTAACAAGTGTAAAACATGTGCATACATGAAAGTTAAAGCGCCGCAGAACAGATGCAGGACTGTGTCAACTCTCCGAAATGAAAAGCTGCTCAGAAACAGCTTGAATGTTTTCAATGACAGGTGCAGTGCAGTTTAGTGCAGTTTAGTGCGGTACTGTTTGGACCACAGAGCTCTGATTTTGTTTTCCATCACAGGTGAGAAAAGCTCAGTGGTGGTGAAACCAAACACGTGCTGCTCGGCTGACTGTTGGTCTGCAGGGCGCCATCACCCCAACATTTACTTTTTGCATCACTAACCCTGATCTAAACAACTTGTGTTTAAAAAAGGCAAGTCTCTGGTGCTCATTCCCTATGAGCTCTTTTCTAGAAAGCGGTGGTTGATGGAAGGAGACTCTGACACCTGTGCATACAGAGGGGTATCATTACATAATGGGGAGCTCCTTTCTCTTATTTCCTCAGCTTACTAAAGAAACACCTTCGTTTCTGAGCTTGCTTTGCACATCTCAGCCAAAATCAACTGATTTATTTGGAAGTATTTACTTGCATTCACTCTGTGTCTTTCTTTCTGTCACCGCTGACCTAATTGTGACACTAGAACACATCTTAGATGCAGTTCAAGTTGTGACTCACAGATCACAGCAAGGCCATCTGAACAATGAAAGGCACCAAAAAAAACAGTGACAAGAAGCCATTTGCTGCTGCGCACCACAATGAAACTGAGGAGAAGATCGCTTTGAGCCACAAGCCCATTTCTGATGCTCAGCAGCACAAAGTGTGTCTCTTTGTTGTCTGAGCGAGCCAAAACAGACCCAGGAACAGGGCTTTAAAAAGGGCTTTTTGTGGCAATCTTCCTCCTTCTCGTTCTAATTCTCTCCCTCACTGTGCTCTTCCCGGCCTTGGTTTCTGTGAAGCCTTCCAGCCTTGTGTGTCTCCCTTGAGCCAACTGTTAAGTGCAGTCTCCAAAAGAAGCCCATTTGCCGTCAGCTTGAGCCTCACACACACCATCGATGCAAGTGCAGAGTGACACTCACAAGCACAGACGCATACATAGACAACTGCATTCACACACACACTTTTCACACTTCCCTCTGGGCAAACCAGGCAGAGTGGCAGAAGCGAGGCTGGGATAAATGATACAATGATATCCAGGCCTGACTTGTCAGTGGAGTTGAGAAGGACGATGAGGAAGAGGAAGAATAAAAGGGAGGGTGGTGGCAGCTCTGAATACCAGAATTATTCTTCTTAGTCTCGCAGTGTCGCTGAACATTAGGCTCAAACTCTGGCCTGGTAATGTGCAAAGAGAGAGAGAGTTTGGAGAAAAGGTGATGGAAGAGCTGACGGGCCGCTCTGAAGACCACACTCTGCTTTCACGCTCGCCATCTCCTCATCAGCCTTAGCCAGGCCATGTTCTCCTTCCTGCTCCTTCCTGTGGCTCCTCACGTCTTTTTCTCCCCTTTGTTCCTTCAGTCTTTCACAACTGGGCTGGGCTGCTTTTATGTAGACACTCTATTAATTTCCTCCCTCTTTGGGTTTTTTCTCTATCTCTTTGTTTTGAGCAAAGGGACAACATGGCCCTCTGGGTTTCCTGCAAAATGATTAACTAACATCTGAGCAGGCCAAGTTGTGTGTTTGTGTCCACTTGTTTTTGTTGCATTATTGGTAAATTTCCCAGGATAAACACCAAATTGATGAGATCAGCAATCTCTCAGTACCAAAGACTAGTTCTCATCAGGCAGAACATCACTTTTGGATCGGAGTCGGGGTTAAGGCTAAGATCTTCAGATAACAAGGTTAGAACTGGGGTTATGCTGCACCAAACAAGTAGAAGTTCACATTTTGCCTGCATCCAGAGCGATCTTCTGCATGCACATTTGAACATTTCATGAGGATGACTTTAGAGGATACCTTACAATTGTTGGAAACATTGAGTTGTGCACCAAGTGAAACTTTGAGAAGGTTAGGAGCCACAAACTGGATGCATGAACAGAAACTGGAATGTCAAATGTTGAAAAGCCTGAAGTCCCTTTTCACATGTGGTTGAAAAGGGACCACATGTGATTCATGATTTATTCAGGCAGAACTCAAAATGACTTAGAGTTAATGATAAATCACACTGCCGTGTTAACAAACTATTATTTTTATTTAGCTTGAAGAAAAATTCAAACGCTTTCAGCTATGTTTCTTTTCCTCCAGTCCAAGACAAGTGAACTGCGACAGATACAGAGCTTGAGCCATGCTCAGACCAAGACTGTATTTGAATGGGCATAACTCCATCACTCTGATGCATAAAATCTACATCTAACTCATCCTCATGGCCTTCTGGGTGACTTCTTAAGGACACGGGAAGATTTTTGAAATCACTTGTGAAGTGATTTCTGGTTGCTGTTTGGTTTTACCTTCTCAAACTGTCATCCAGAGTGAGAACACTGCTCTGATTTGACTGTGCTTCACAGCCACTCCATTCAAACATCAGTCAGAAACTCGATCACTGAGATCAATATTTTCCAGTCATCTGTGTTAGTCTTTATTTTTACAATTAAAAAACAATCAATGCTTTTCTCACATTAGCCCATGAGATAAAATAACATGTTAAATGTGCACTGGGTTTTCTGTCTTCATGCCTTTGTTTATTCCCTTAAACTTCAGAGGATGTTTGTAGCTATTTTCTTGAGAGAAAAATAGCTGACAACTTAAACTCAAAAGCTTTGATTTGTAATGGCAATTTAAACAAATCCAATCAAGAACAAAAAACTATGAAAGGAAAGTTTCAGAGTTTTTGCATCCTAGTCAAACAGCAGCATGTGTGAGAAGATGGACCTGAAGCGAATGCAGTAGAACAAGTCGTCTGGTGGAAATCCTCTCATGATGTCCACACAGACTTCCAGACCGCCCAAGTGTGGAGAGAAAGCTGACAACCAGAGGATGACTGAAAACAAGCTAACAGTGAGCATTGATCAAACTCTGGGTTGACAGAGAAAAAACGTCTTTTTGTCAGCCCAGACCAGCATTACAAAAGTTAAGGTTTCCTTCCATATATATCCTCCAGATAAAATTTCATATAATTCTTTCCTCTCTAAAAAAGTTTGGTTGAAATGGTTTCTGAACTGTTTGCAAAGGTCCAGATTGCTTTTTTCATTTACATGTGGAAAGAAACTACAATTATTACTATGAGATAGGGCTGGGTGATTAATTCAAATTTGTCATTTTAGATTATTTTTGGGGGGAAAAAAAAAAAAAAAATTTCCCAGCTCTCTGCTCTCTTGGGTGTTACGTCCCCACCAAGCGAACCTGGCTCGAGTCTAGGGGAAGGCACAAAAAGGGGACCATATAATGAAAAAAAACAGACACGATGAGTAAAAGCAACACGTTTAATAAATGAAGGGAACACTGTGTCCTGTAAAAGCTATAGGGAAAATAATTAGTGTGCTGGTTCAAACAAAGAGACAAAACTAAGAGAATTGGAACAAAATAAGTCATGGAGACAGCAGGGCCAGCCATGCTGACCGTCAGTCAGCAGCTCCCTGCTAACCAAATCTACCGACAGAAAACAAACAAAACCCACAAATCTAGACCACCAAGGTCCAAACCCAAACTAGAATAACAAAACCCAGCAGTCTGAGACTACTGAGAGCATAAAGGGGAAAAAAAGATCCCACGACAATCCAGCACAACTCAGACTAACACCTGACTGCTGCTCAGCCTCCTGCTCCGCTCTCTGCTTGACTTGGTGTGGCCTTCTCCGTCTTAAAACGCCAGCAGGTTCCAATTAACTGCAGGTGAGCAGAAGGCCGGGATGGAGAGCGATGCAGCAGCAGCAGGAGGACGTAACATAGGAGTAAAGTCAGCTCACCCGTCTCTTACAACGAGCAGACATGAAAGCTGCAGCGAGCAGAGGAGCTTCTTTCCACGAGGCCAAGCGCACGCAACACGTAAACCGGCCCCCACCCCCACTCCTGTAGCTTCTGTACACTTCTGTAACGTTTAGCTTCGGCTGATGGAGCAGCAGGATGTGGAGGTTTTTAACATGATCCAGACAGAAATAGAGGATAAACCGTCTGGACTCACAGCAGCAACAGACTTTAATAAAAAGTGTTGATTTGGAGACAGCAGTGTTGTTACACACTGATGCTGTCATGCTACGACCAATGCTATGCTAACGAAATGTTCTGCTTACCGCCAGTTTGCGACCACAAACTGGTTTGAAGTCAGAATATTTTCACAGAGCGGACTGTAAGACATGGAGGATAAATACAACAAACTTAATTCATGGGACATTCATAAAAACTGTATTTTCTAAATACAATAACAGACATGAATCCACTTTGAATGAAACTTTATCAACAGTAACTAACATTACAGAGCCGGTGTTGAGCTGGATCCTTAGGCAAGGCCCTTCCTGCTTCTGCCTGGGCATCCGGCAAAAACATCTCTGCCAAACCAGCTGATTCTCTGTAGCGACCCCTGACCGGATGTGCCGAAGGGTGAACAACAAGAAGCAGTCAAGAGTTTAGACATAAAGGAATTTCTCTGGTTTCCTTTCAAAGTAAAACTCAAGAACATTTTTAAAAAGGTTTACAACAATTCTGAATTCTGGGAGAAGAACATGAGAAATGACTTCTGCAGGGCAATCAAAAAAAACCCAAAGACTTACAATTTAGTAGACACGTGCACTATCATCTTTGACAAATGGATTAGTCTGGGCTGTACTTACTGTTAATGATAAATCTTAGTAAGAATGATATTTTCTTAGCAAAACCAAAAAAATGAACAACAAATAAGCATTTCTGAAAAATGAATAAAGTTTTCTGCTGGTCTGATAATGTGTCCAGTCACTAAAAAGACTTACAGATATTTTCAAATGGCTCAAAGGCACTTTGCTTAAAAAATCTGATGTTTTTTAAAATTTTTTAATTTTTTATTGTATTTTTAAAATTTCTTTTCTTTTATTAAAAAAAAATCTGATGTTTACTGTTGATCATTTATGCATTTATAAAAACTAAGCATTCCACTAAAACTTAATATTGAGACTAAGAAAGGCTTAGAGTGGTGATAGCAAGGATTGAGACACATTTATTGAATATATTTTATGCATCATTTATTAAAAACATTTTATAATGCTGACAATAAACTGCACCCAGTATAAAACATTTGTAAACTTGAAAGTTCACGTATTGGGTGCATGCTGCTCTTCTTGTGTGTTACTGTGCAATTTTGAGTGTATGCTCAGAAATGAAGCCAGCAGACCTTTGAAATGATTGATTGGAAAACAGGGACCTCCAAGCCAGTCAGAGCACCACAACCCTGCTGCACACACATCCCTGCATGTTGTTACTCTTTGATGGATATCAGCAAACTAAAACAAGACGAAATAGCAGAGAAACCAGTCAGTCGGCAGGATAATTGCATGGCTTTGTGTGAAAAGCCAAAGTGGCCAATTCAAATACAGGATATATTGTGTGACCATTAAACCACACAGCTGTCTGAACAGGCGTGCCGTCGACTTTCCACTTTTCTTTAATAGACCAATTAATGGGGTTTTTCTATGGAATGATTTACATAATATGAAGTCTTAAAGGGGTCATTCATTTTATATAACAGTTAAAAAAACTTTTATTTATCTTGCAGCAAACCTAGTTTAAAAAACCAATGAAAAAAGTTGATCAGGTTGTTGAACAAATGCTGATAAAAACCTCACGTTGATGCTACCTTCAAATAGACACATCTACTGTCATGGTTTGTGTTTTTTCCATCTTGTTCACTTAGGTTTTTGGTTGTCTATCATTTTAAATGTATGTTTGTACTGGATTTATTTTGGATGATTGTTTGCTTCACTTGTTTGTCTAATTTCTTTATCTTTGTCCAGATCATTTTTTAAACAATTTTTAGTTTTGATGACTTGATACATCTTTTTCCTAGTCATGAATGAAAACAGCTCCGTTATCAATGCAAAAGTAAAATAACTTAAAGAAAAAAAACCTTTCTTTTTGTAAAGAGGAAAATTAAGAAATAAATTCAAACGTAACAACAATAGAAATAATAATCATTCACTTTTTATTGGGACAACATTCATATATGATTTTTTTTTAAGTATGAAGGGATTTTAGTCAGACAGCTGGCAGCCCTCAAATGTTGTCACCATAGTGTGTGGCACCATGGCTTCAACCAGGAAGTGGTGCATGCTGGCCTCATATGTTTACTAAAGTGACATGAGGTTAATACAAACCAACTTAAATGTAACATCAAAAACACAAAAATGTGCCCTCCTATAACAAAGGAGGACAATTTAATTCTGCTTAAGTCAGGGGGGCATAAAAGATCTGCTCTCTGTCTATACCACAGGAAAAAAAACGTCAGTATATCCTAAAGAAGCCTCAAGTCTCATCAATATGATGCTCAGAAGCTGTGCAGGTTTAGACCTGAACTCTTTTGTTAAGACTGCTTCTCATGTTCAAAATAAACTAAAGTGAAAATGAATGAACTCCACTGAAACATTGCAGGAATGATCTTCTTCAAACACACCAGCCAAACATAAAACAATATCCCCCAAAAACTTAAACCGTGGCCTCAACCATCTACACTGTGTGTAGAATTGTAACTACTACTCCCTGTTATCAGCACACGATTCTAAAGCAGTCAAACCCTCACAGTCAACTGAAGTTGCAGACATTTATGATAGTTTTTCATTTTTTTTCAATAGATTTTCTACAATGCTGAAATATGGAAACAATGGCAGCTTTGATTCACACACACAAGGAACCCAGACTGAAAGTCCAAGATTTTGAATCAAGCCGGGACATTCGTCAGAAAAAAAACAAGTGCATGAACAAATTACTGCCAAAGGAACTAATAAATAAAGCAATTATGATCATTTAAAAATGAGTAACAGTAATGAGTAATGTCTTGCATTTTTCCTGTCAGGAACCCAACACCAGTTAGATGTACATGTTAGATTACAGGCTCTTAGCAGCTGCCAGTTGCTTTAAACCAATCAGACATTCCATTTGATAGGTCATTGGAATATGCAACGCAAATTCATCAAACAGAAAATGAACACTCGGTCCAAATGGAAGAAAGCCTGCTGTTGAGGTGAAAAGCTGTCTAGTGTAATATTGATTAGTAAATGGAGTGAGAGAGATAATCAATAGTAAGTTGTTTCTTAAAGAGAGTTCTCAATCCAGTGTTAGACATACAGCAACAAATCCACATGCATGTCTTTTGAAAGTCACAACATAAGCAGATCAACAATATTCTCGGCCTGTGTAATGGTTTGGTGATATGTACCTCCAGTGCTGCATAAGGCTGCAGAGCTAATGTTTTCTCTGAAGTGATAAGATCAGACATGCAGGAACTCTCCCAAAGCCTACATTCACTGAGTCCATTAAGACACGGTGACTGTTTGGACCCACAGAAGAACATTTAAAGAGGAAGTGCAGAGCAGTCACCTGGGCACGGCTGTTAGGGAAAACTAACACACGCTTTTGCTTTTCCACAAATGTCTGAGGGACACGTGCACAAACACTAACTACAATAATTGCAAACACTTGCAAACACACTCACACTTAAAGACTGTGTGTGTTTCCTTCTATATGTTCAGAAGGTTCACACACACATACAGAAATACCTGCACACCCACATGCACATGCAGAGAATGGGAAATGCAAACATTCATGCATAATAAGTAGACACTCACACATGCACACAAACAGTTCTCCTATTTATTTGAGCTTCAATCACACGTTACAAGCTTTACAAGCTGAGCTCTGTGCAAATGCTAGTATTACTTGATTTGTTTTTTTTTTACTGAGTGGACCCCAGCAACAGCAAATAGGTCTCCAAACAAAGCTCAACCTGAATCCTGTGTGGGATGCAGTAACAACAACAAATGTGGGTGGAGCCTTCACCATTTGCTCCTCCTCAACAAGACTTGTGAAATGTCAATCATTTTAGGCCTAAAACTCAATCACACTAAAGTTCTGCAGTTGTGTTGTGTTCTGTGTTGGATGTAAATCATGATGATATGTTGATGGTGCAATGATTTTATTTACAGGCAAAAAGCCATGAAAGTAAAAAAAAAAAGAAAGATGATTGAACAATCGCTTCACTGTTAAGAATGGAATAACCGATAAGACACAGAATGAACCCAGACATTTTCAGAGCCACTAAGCCCTCCAGTTAAAAATAAAAATCAATTTATATATAACAACATAACATATTGAATCAAAAGACAGACTGGCAGTGGTCAATAATACGAGACAACTAGTGGTTCCAAATAAAATAAACAACATTGACAATGTTGAATGATAGTTCAGGACTATCTACTCATCCACTTCACTAGCCTCTTATTCCTGGTCAGGGTCCCAGGCTGGGGGGGGGATCTTAAAGGAGCCCAGCCACTTTGGAAACCGGTGTTAATTAGAGATGATGGGACACAATATGAAGGTATAAAGTGATATAAATTTACAATGAAAGTGTTTTGGTTATCACCGTTAGCTTTGGTGGGGAAAGTGTGTTTGTCAGCCTGGGGGCGGTGCTGGCATCGCAGACTCCTGGAGGGGCTGTTCTCACTTGTCTACATCACAATGTGAGAACCCGCTTGTTTTTGTGGGTTGGGAGGGGCTGGTGCTCAGAGCGCAGGTTTTTAGAGGAATAGTCAGAAATGTGTGTGGTGGGGGGTGAGGAATGCACTTCAAAGCTCAAAAAGTTCATTTTGGATGATATTGTCCCTTTAAGATTTTCAGACAACAAGAAAACCTTGAAATGTTTCAAACCGTGAACTCTTGCTGTCACATTCTAACCTAAAAGCTAGTTCAAAATACCTGCAAAGGAATCTGAACCATACTTAGTAATTCAATATTTCTGTAATTTGTATTTATAATATATCCTTAATATACTATCTTGCTTTCTCAACTTGATATTTTTATCTTTCCATATGCTTTGGATTATTATCATCAAAATAACTGAACCAATACTTAAAGCCTACCTGTTATGGAAATATATGATATCTAAGTCTGACTTTTTGGACTTCATGACTGAAATAATAATCTAAAAACTCATTGTTTGATACTGATTGTGAAAAAAAGCATTTGAAAGAAAAGTTTTCAATCTTACATCAATGGAACAAAACTCATTCAGAGCAGTGGTATCTGAAAATGCTATCTATAAAAGATACGCCTATAAACCGTACGTAAGGCAAAGCTTTCATTCTGAGTCTCGTACGATGACCCTTGTCTCAGAAATAACAGCTTTGAAACGCTAAAGTTGATGATGACTCAGCAGAAGAACAGCACAGTTGGTGTGGGTACTCGACCCTGCATCTGTGGATAAAATATAACGTTTTGTGACTCATGTGGTACGGAACTACAAAAATGATCAAGGCCATTTTTAAAATTGAGCTGACGACAGGCTCTGACCAAAACTGCTGGTACGGACTTAAAAACAGCCATCAGTCAGCAATGGTCCAAACACAGAACATGCAATCAGAGAAAAATGTAATCAAAAAGGAAACTTCATCAAGTTGTATGTGTGATTGTTTTTTGAGACGGCGAAATGGAGAGTCATAGGTTTTTACTGAACAGTTATAACTGTTTTAATGGCTAATCTGAATGACAGCATCATATCTCAGTCATGTTTAAGGTATTTTGAGCTGTAAACATAAAAACATTCCCTTTTTCATTCCTTAAAACTGCTGCAGTCCAGAGCCATCTCAACTGACCGCTCAGAGAAATAACTGAATGCTAACAGCAAGAAATAAAGACTTTTTTGGGCCATGTGATGTGTGCAAAGTGACAAAAAGGTGCCATTGTTGATGAGCAGTCTCAGCTGTAACATGCCAGGCTGAGCAGCTATCCTCTCTCCATATGGCTTCAATGGAATTTATGTTGGGCAGGCACCAATAAGCCGAATCTAGTTAGCAACATTATATCAATGGAACTAAATCTAATTTGAGCTCCAGTGTTTTAGTCATCAGTGACCCCCCCCACCCCCTCCTTCGTCTTCTGTTCCCTCTCTCCCTCTGTCCATCCGTCCATCTCTCTGTGTGAGTGTCACCTGCCCTTGTAGCTGGCGACGCCGGGTCTCGGCCTTAGCGTGAGAGCCCCATGCTCTGACTGGAGGCTTTGTGTTCACTGTGAATCTGCAGAAGAGTGCATGCATACACGTGTGACTGACTGTGTGTCTGTTTGTGTGTGTGTCTGCGTGTTGTAGAAGTCTGTCAGGAAGACAGTGATTTGTTTAATCGGCAAGCATACCAATTCTGAGATCCTCTTAGCGTGACCAAGGAAACACACAGAGGAAAAACCAACACGTCCATTTTATTTAGCTGATTGTCATTCAGCAAAGCCTGTTTTTAATACAAAGCTGTGATAAATATCTGTAAGACTGCATAAACAATGACACGGACTAAGCTGAAACTGGAGAATGTGAAAGCTAGGAAAGTTTGGAGAAAATTCAGTCAACACTTCCTTGTTTAAGTGGATGAAGAACAAGAGCGCTTACAAGCAGACTCAGACTCAAACATGCTAGCTGCTCTGCTCAGCCTTTAACCTGGAGACTGAAGGGAGGGGGCAAAGCTTCAGTCATCTGCTTCTGCCCATCGACTGGATGACACACACATGCTCACACACGCCTTCACAAACAAGCCTTTAAAAACCGAGACCCCGACAAAACAGACACACTTCAAGAGATTACACGTGCATGAGGATAGCAAGTACACACATGGACACCAGAATACATAAGCGCATGTGAAAGAATTAGGAAAAAGGTTCTCTCCAAACAGTTGTGTGTTGTTTGGATCATTCATAACAGGCTGACTAACTTCACTCAACCAGGAAATCCAATCTACGGTAAAGGTTTGGATGACTATCTGCAGACTGCAGGGAAAAATACCACAGACAATAAAAAGAATGAAGGAAATCCTTCTCGCTCCTCATCCCCGGAGTTTCATCCATCCATCTACATCTGCACCTATACTCCCCTTTTTATTATGCTAGGGTAACATACTTACCCTTTGATTTGACCTGTACTTGATTTTTGTGGAAAAGAATTTCTATGAACTGCAATCTGCAGACCTGAACTTCAAGGTCAGGTCAGCAATGAACAAAATTTAGGAAAAAAAACACATTGAAATACCCCAAAAAGATTCTGGTTCAAGCTGCAGCAGGAAATCCTTTTAGGCAGAAAATCAGCAGCTTTGCTCTCATTTTTCTTTCTTTTGCTGTCATGAGGATTTGATAGTCTCATGTTGAGAACCTTTCACATATTCTTCAGAAACTGGAGTGAATCTGGTCTTGTGAAAAATAAAAAACCCACAAACCAATCCTTAAAACATTCACTTAGATTCAGAATGACTTCAAACTATTTCTATAATTAACCTTTAATTGATCAAATTATCTCCACCATCGCATGACATATGACGCTAGAAAAACATCCCTTTTTGGTTTTCTAAAACACCTCCATTGCCCACATGGCTGCCTCCTACAAACAACAGACACAGGAACATTTTCTATATGTTCCAGGGCAAAAGTGCTGTGCTATTAGATTAGCTAAAGGAGATTGAAGCCTCTGTGTCTGTATGAATGGATGGAGGAACCAACAAGTCCATCACATTCCCTAAGGATGATGTCTTCATTGTGGCTCGAGGCGCAGGATACGAGTGTGAGTGCATGTCTTGGTGTTTGTGTGTGTGTGTGTGTGTGTGTGTGTGGTGGGTAAATTTTGATGTAATGTGATCAGTAATGAATTTTGTGTTGCATTAAAGAGGGGTGCAGGAGGGATGTGAGAGACGTAGTCAAGGATAGGGAAAGAAAGAGGCGGGGAACTGACTTGTAGTGACCAGAAGTCTCCAACATCTAATCTAATGAAGGAAAACAGAGGGAGACGAAGGGGGTCAGGAAGAAAGAGTGATGAGAAGACAGAGCCAAAGGAGAGGGAGAGGGGCTACAAACAAGGTTAAGGCTGAACACAGAGAAAAAGACAGGCGGGGGTTTGGGGAGGAGTGACTTTTGGCAGAATATGGCTGGAGATGACTGGTGGAGGGGGTTAATAGTCGATGTTAAATGCATTAGTGCCTTACAAACCCCCCCCAAACAACACCACACAACATCCCTGTGGCTGCATCTATGGGACCCCCTGCAATAGAGCACACATAGGCCTAAATCAAAGGCGCTCTTGTTCAAGAAGAGGATGGTGGGGGTTCAGTGCCGCTTCCTAAATGAGTTAACCATTTGGATTGTCAGGGCCAACGGCAGGACGGCTGTACACACGCACAGACACACACATGTGGGTGGTAAACACGGCATGTGCAGATATGTCAAAACCTCAAACAGCCAAACGTCAGTCTAATCTGGACACCGAGCAGCTCCGTCTGCTGCCAAAGGCCACGGAGAGCATGATGAGCGTTCCAATGAGACATCACTATCACTGGACAACGGATGACATTCTAGAAAAACCTACAAAGTAATAACCACATTTTTAGCATGTTAAAGCATCCCATAAGTTTCATCCAACTACATGAAAATGTTTTCAAAATTTTCCTGAAAAACGGGCAGAGACATTACTACCAGCCAGATCCGTGTGTGAGTGTGCTGCAGGTCATGAAATGTGTTATTCTGTCTCCACCAACCTGTAGCAGAGCCAACGATATCCCGAGAAGGAGACTCAGACATGGCATCAGCCAATCTCTCCCGCAGGCCTTCGTCACTGGCGTCTGCTGATCCGATAATGTGTCGTGGGACGCTGAAGCTCTCGGGCCAACTCCCACAGACCTCCAGCAGGGTGACACCCCGTCCATCAAAAGGTCCTGGAAGCAGAAGCAAACACATTATGTCACTAAAAATACCAGACAGGTTTCAGGATGGAACAGCACAGTGGGCCAACTGCTTCTTTTGTAAATCAGCAGGGTCAAGGGGCATCGTGGATGCATGGAGGTCAATTCTACATCAATATGAAAGACAGCACAGAAGTGATGACAATTATCTGTCTTAGGTATCCTTTACTCTGTTTGGGATGCAGTACCAGTCTTTAACCAGGTAGAGCCCTTTGAGAACAGGATGTCTTTTACAGGAGGGTTGGGTGTCTTCCCAAGGAGACGACAATGGCGGGGGGGGGGGGGGGGGGGGATCAAACCGCCAATCCTTTGATCATTGGCCGACCTGCTCAACCACCTGATAAACTGACACACACTGGTGTCACAATGTCAGGGTTTTAATGAGGCATATGGTTCTGTGTTGAACTCTGAGGAGACTGAACTGTAAGAAAATAGTCAAAGAATCTTAAAGTGTACTGATCAGCACATGCTTCCATCTCTGTCTAAGCACAGGCTTGTCACTTTGGTGGTCTGAGACATTCAGCTGCAAGTTTACACCGACAAAGAAAGACATGCAGGTTTTTGTGTCCATTTACAAAAGATAAATGAAGTTTATGAGCTACAATGTAAAAGCATTTGTATTGCTGCAAGTATGCAGTAAGTATTAGACAGTAGTATCTCAAAGTATCATCTTAGTGGAAGTGTCAAATGGAAATATTTATGGATAAAAGGCGAAAGGAGGGGTTTGCCTGGAGATTCTACTGGAAGAAAGCTTCTATATGAAAAAAACCCCACAAGATTGGAGTCTGTCCTTTGGGGAGAGAACTCCAAAGGGTAGTTATCAAGTCCCTTTAGTACAGACCAAAAACGAATAAATGTGGAATCTTTACCTAAACAGAACATATCAAATGTGGAGCATAGAGGAGAAGGTACAGTGATTTATGATAGCTTCATACTATCTTCCTCTCTTTCATACAACAGAGCCCAAATACCTACCTCACAGTGATGAGGTAGAAAATGAAGGTCTTCTTAGTCTAGAATAGAGAATTCTAAAGATGAAGCTGAGGTGATGCAACCAAACTTACAACATAATTTTAAAAACAAAAAGAAAAGTCAGGAACAAGTGAAATTGTAAATGCATAATTTGTAAGAATTTCCCACAAAGATGTCATCAATTTATGCAATCTCACAGAAATGTTTCCTCTTTTAACAACCCCCTAAATGAGGGGGGTCAGTGCTATGTCTTAGCGAGCTAGAGTTTCTCTAAATATTTAGTCATTTTAGGCCATATTTGTCATTCTAATTGGCACTGACACATTTTTTAAATCTTTTATTTGATATAAGTTCTAAATAATTAAAAACTGTGTATTATTCATTAAAAACACAGAATGATAAAATTCCATAAATTGAATATAACCAAAAAGACACTGAAAAGAATTGCATTTTATCTTTAATTGTGTCAGGACAATGACTGAAAAGAAAAAATAGAGGAACTATTTCAGTTCATTGTGTTTTTTCTTCTTTGGCAGAAATAGCTGTTAAATTAGGATGTCTTTACATTTGATTTATGTTCATTTGTAAACATTTTTCATTGTACTGACCACTGCTTTTACAGCAGCAGCATAAACCTGCACAGCATAAACAGCAGCTGTGAATGTACCTGTGCTGCAGTAACGTGGATAGGTCACACAATCGCACAACAAACCTCTTGAAAGTGCAACATAATCTTTATGCCTGTCAAAAGCAAATCCACACGAGCCTTGGCTGCATCTTAATCTTTTCTCCTCTATGTCTTCCACATTTTCAGCTATCAGACAGATCTTGCACATTGGAGCCAGAAAGTCTGCAACCTGCTTCTCTGTGTGTGTCTGTGTGTGACAAGCCAAGCATGTAGACACTAAAACAACTGCTTTATTCTGTTAATGTGTCCATTTTTGTTGGTCGCAGACTATATGTAGTGCTCTTCTGTGATATTGTGACTCTAAACAAACACTCACACACACATGCACAATTTAATGATCAGCTTCCATTGAAAATATTCCTGTTGGCCCCCAAGAAAAACACAACAGACCAACAACAGGAAATGACTAAATCAAATTTTTGTAGAGCTGGACGATATGGCCAAAAAATAAAATCTCTGATTTTTTCACAGTAATATGAATTTCAATTTTAATCAAATGTTTTCTCCCTCCTTTTACTTTCTTTTTTAACATGCTGAGAAAACTAGGACAGATTTACTAGAGGACTGCAGATTGACAAAAAATATACTTTTTTCCTAATTCTGCCTCTAGGTAATTCACTCTTATATGAAATCAGTCTAAAAAACATTATGTTTTAGATTTATGTGTCACGGACAGTAAAGATTCAGCGCTCTCACAGGTGTGTGTGTGTGTCAGCTTACAACGGCTCTGTAATGTTAGTTACTGTTGATAAAGTTTCATTCAAAGTGGATTCATGTCTGTTAATGTATTTAGAAAATGCAGTTTTTATGAATGTCCCATGAATTAAGTTTGTTGTATTGATCCGAAACGTCTTCAAGTCCGCTCTGTGAAAATATTCTCTGACATTAAATCGGTCACAAACTGGCGACATGCGGCACAGCTCGTTAGCATAGCATCGTAGCATGACAGGATCAGTGTGTAACAACAACTGTCTCCAAATCAACACTTTTTATTAAACTCTGTTGTTGCTGTGAGTCCAGACGGTTTATCCTCCATTTCTGTTTGGATCATGTTAAAAACCTCCACATCCTGCTGCTCCATCAGCCGAAGCTAAACGTTACAGAAGTGTACAGAAGCTACAAGAGTGGGGGTGGGGGGAGTTTTGCAATTTACAAGCGTGCCCTTGTAAACTTGCGGCAGGTTTTTTTTTTTTTCTTTTGACCTTGCAGAAGAAGCTCCTCTGATCGCTGCTGCTTTCATGTCTGCTCGTTGTGAGAGACAGACGGACTGTCTTTACTCAGAGCAATGGAAGCCCAAGAAAGCAGAGAGCTGTGAAAATGAAATCTCTATTTTCCCCAAAAGTTAATCGTCTAAGATAACAAATTCGAATTAATCAATTAAATCGATTATTTAATCAATTGAATCGATTATTTAATCAATTAAATTGATTAATGAATCGCTTAAATCGATTTGGGCGATATCCCAGCCCCAAATTTTTGTAATGAAATGTTGACTGTTACTGTTAGCCGATGGTACATTTGGTGACATTAGGATAAGAGGTACAACTAGAAAAGCTCAACCGTGTGTTCACAGTTGCACAAAGGGCCTGTGCTTTCTGTGGTGCCTTCACATGCATCTCCAGGCTGCTGTTCTCTGAGCAACACATGAAACTGTAAACCCGCTTCCATCACCGGCCATATTCAGACAAACATTCATCATTTAATATGCTTATTCTTAAAATGATATCAACTTATAATGTGGATAAGAATCCCCTTCCAAACTACTGAAACAAGAGACAAAAGTTTTTAAATCCCTAGCCTCTTCGGATGTGGGTGACTGAATATGTTGAATAAAGCTGAACAGAAACAGCTGTTTGTTCTTCTAATAGGTTCTTCATTTTATTTGCAGTTAGCATAGTTGGTCAATCGGTCGTGTTGGTATCAGTCAAACACCAGCGAGACAGCAGACAGGAGGACATCAAAGGGAAGACAAGGACATGCAGATCCTCTTTCCTGGACAGATCAGCATCGCTGCGCAATAACCATGTCTGTGTATGTGCTCCACTGCTAACCATCCAGCATGGACGCATCCTGCAGGGGACCAGTAAATCTAAAAGATGAGATCATTCCATTTTTTGGTGTGATGCAACTCGACATGTTATTCTCACTGTATAATATTTTATGCTGTAAATTCCCATAAGGTTGTTGACGTGAAGAAGGCAGCAAATGTCTGAGCCTGCTTCAATCCTACCAACCTGTGGACCGTCAACAATGATTGTGAAAAGTCCACAAGATGGAGAATTTTCATTTCTGACCAACAGTCCACTTTGCCGGTTGGAAATTTGGAGCAACAACACTGAAACTAGAACAAACTTAGACTTCAAAAGAGCCACAAGTTATCTAGCATCAAGCTAACCAGTCTGTTAGACCTCATGACATCACTTCACTTCTAAGGCAAATCACAGGGTTTTTGTTTCTCTCACACACACATATGCAGACACACACACACGCAGACACACACGCAGACACAGACGCAGACACACACATATGCAGACACACACGCAGACACACAGGCTCTTTGAAGGAAGGCCTGCCAGCATTAAAGGGGAATCCTTCAAAAATCAACCCAGTGCACACAAACAGGCCGCCTCTGAAGTGAAGTTATCAGGACGTGAAGCCGCTCTGTGTGACAGTGTGATTGTGTGCTGCTGGAGGTCGAACAGTGTTATCACAGAGAGGAGCACGGAGGCCCGTGCAGCCTCTCGCCCCAACATTAGCACTTGTCACTGGCCTACAGTGAGGTGGAGACTGACCAGGCCGCAGGACACATACACACAACCAGCTCCTGCAGCCGGCAGTCTGCTCCCTGATAGCTGGTCAGCCAGACACATCAAAGCTTTCCACTGCGGTAGCTTTTGTGGATGATAAAGGCAGAAGGTTAGGAAGAACTCTTGGCTTATCAGACCAGGCTTTGGTCCATGTGAGCATAGGAAGACCCACACTGATGACTTCAGACTCAAAAGACATGTCTGCCCAACATTTAGAAATGTATTTTCAATGTAGAATGATGACAAACTTCCCTCTTTGGTACCTTAGCAGTGTTTCCAAACTGAACGAGTAAAACACATCCATATTTCATTTGTTGCTATAGCCTAACGTTAGTTTCTAGACAAAGAATAGCCTCCTTGTTTAAGTATTTGGCTTCCGGGGTGACTGAAAGAGGAGTGCACGTTTAGTAAACACAGCAGGAAGTATAACAAACCAGTATCTACATACGTTAACACACATACTCACATTAATGACATCAAAAACTGAATAAGCGGTCTATATTTGCGACCTAAACTGGAATAAGTCCTTCAAAGTCTCATTAGGGTGTTTTTCACTTTTGGCTCTGTAAGCCTTCATTTCTTTGGAAATGTGAAGACACTGGCTCAAGACAGAATGTTGTTTTTTTGCCCTAAAGCATGTTAAAATCCAGCAGGATTAAAAACCACCCTCCACCCAGCTGCTAACCCCCACCTACTGGCCTGCTTATCTCTCCAGCCACTGCTACTTTCTTTAAAGGTTTAATCACACTGCTGCAGTGTGAGCACTGCTCACACCACCACTACTCTGCTTTGCTGCTATCACACAAAGTGATGATGTTGACAAATCTTCTGCTTATGATGAACTCCATATAAACAAAGGAAAATGACAGAATTTTTATGTTCGTACGCCATTCTGCTAAGCCACACCTTTACCTGGTTTCTATTCTAGTAAATTCCCTGAAATGTATGTAACCTCCAATCATCCATCTTCTTCCACTCAGCTTCCCATCTCATTCACAAAGACATGATCAAGTTTTAAACTTGATCATGTTTCCTTAAAGACTGATTGCTTTTGTTTAACTGAGATGATTCGCAAAAGAGGCAAACATTGTGGACTAACATAATGAATCCCCTCAATGTAACATATACACAAGTCTATAAGGAAATATGCATGAGTTGAACTTTGCAACACTTTTAGAGTTTTATAACATGACAACCTGCTACCATGTATAAGCTGCTCACTTCAGATAAAAACGATTTCAGCAGATGAGAAGCTCAAGGTGGATCCTTTAGATTTACTCTATTCAGGTATGATGAAGTCACACCTGCAGAGGTTTACACGAATGAGCACCTGTGTAAATCCAACTACCTTATTTTGCTCTTCAAGTCCCACTGCAGTCATATTTTGATCTGTTGCAAAAGCGATCCCAGTGGTCTTTTAATTATGATTATGACATTTTAAGCCAAAATAATAAAAAAAAAAAAAGGTGTTGTTTTCTAGAACATAGTTTCTGCAGAGCAGCAGAATTTCATGACAAATTCACTTCTGTTTGTGTGTGTAAAGGGGTGGGGGGGGCTACTTGGCAGTGGTCCCTCCTCCTGTGGTTTCTGCATGGATTTGCCCCCCTCTCTCGGTTTTAAGTGCACCATAGACGTGTAGCACCCTTTGTGAGCGGGTGCTTGGACATCACTGCCAGCAAGCAGGAGATGTCCTCTCAGTGCCCTTTTGCCAATTGTAAGGGCACCCTTTATTACACACATCCTTTACGCCTCAACAAATACACCCCAACACACACACAAACACACGCACAGGAACACACGCAAACAGACAAACACACACATCGGCCTGCAGGATATGAGAAAAATCTGCGATATGCGATGTCTGTTTGAAACTGGGATGATGGTATGATGTGAGATAAATGGACAAAAAGCAAAACAAAAATACTAATATATTTTCATTTCACTGTGACAGTTCTATTTAAATAATTTAGTTTTTGGGATGTTTTGCACAGTACCTTTCGCCTGTCTTGAAACCAAAGTATCTCCAAATAACTGACATTAGGGGTGCAGCAGATCACAAAACCCACCGTTCAGATCGTGTAAAGGTTTTAGAGTCACGGTTCGGATCATTTTTGGATCAGTGAAAAGGGGAAAAATTAAAGAGAAAAACTAACAAGATTAAAGCTACAAATTTATTTTTGAGTAATTTTACTAAATATATTTTAAATAAAACTAGTACTTCAAAACACAAACACACACATATTACATAAAAAATGTTCTCATTGAGGCCTTTTTATAAAAACAACATTAACTTATGAGTTAAACTCCTCCCACACGCGGCGGGAGAGTCTGATTTTTAGAAACACTTTCCAACAAGCATCAGGCAGCGACTTTGACGCGTGTTAAATTATAGACGTGAATTTGATGCGGGAATTGGGTACTGTTTGATAAGAAAATTGATTTAAATGATGCGCGTCGGGGGGTGGGGGGTAGGGGATCTACGGTGTGTGCCGAACCGTGGCGAGTGATCCAATCCGGTAAACCCCTGACTGACATGCTTTTTTTTCTCCACGAGCACATGCTCTGAGGTGCTGCTCTCAGTCATTGCAAGTCTTGTTCAGTCACACGTCATGGAAAGAAGTAGTTTTTTATTCATAATCCTGCATCAAGCATTAAAGGGCTCCAGTGATTGGTCAATGACACGAAGACCATGGGTTTCATGCATAAAAGGTTTGATTTGAACTGTTACTTTAACTACAAAGAGATAGTTTAGCACGTGTGCAACCGGTGACCATTTATCGCCATTTCTATATATATGCATACTGCACTACCTGATACCACAATGACAATGAATTTGTGATTTATTGTGCAGGCCTACACATACATTACACAGGGAAGGTGGGACTTCTGATCTTCTGTCCCCTACCCCATCCCTGGTGGCGGGAACAAGGCCTTAAGCAACGACGGCCGTGTCTCTTGGGTATCGGCCTACTGGGTTTGGCAGCCCGGGGACCTGGCTTGTGCCTGGGGTTGAGGTGGGGGCATGCTCAGAACTCATGGGTGGTGGGTGGCTTTTGGTTGCGGGGGTGCTCTCGGGGGGGGTTAGGCCCGGAGCTGGGCCCCTTGGCGCGGTGGGAGGGCTGCTTTTCTGGCTGGGCTATGACTTACATTCTCTGCGCTCCTGTGCCTCACTGCTATCAGGAGTTGTGGCCCCATGAGGCGGTCCTGCAGACCTGGTCTGGGCTTTTGGCTGGATTGCTCGGCAGGCGGATTTGCTCCATCAGCCCTGTTGCTCCATCACGTGTGGGGGGGTCCTGGCTGAAGCTGCTGCTTTGGCGTGGGGGTGGCTGGAAACTCCCTCTTTTTTTTTCTTTTTTAAAATTCCATCATCCACCTCAGCTTAACATAAACACTCACCTGAACACAGGTGTCAGGTCACCTTTGCACAACAGTATTATGTGACAGAATAAAATTCTTTACATGCGTTGGTTTGTATGCATAAGTGTGAACTTTAGTTGTATTGTGTAAATGTCGACAAGTTTGTTTGTGAAGACTTTTGGAGCTAACATGTTTCTAACATCTGAGTGTGTGGACAGGCCCCGCCCATTTTAGACTAATATTCACTCCTGACTGTAGTGATTCTAAACTTCCAGCATCTTGTTGCCTGTTGTTTTATGCTTCTAACCCCCCTCTCCTGTCATTATCTTCCAATGTCTTTAACCCCCCCCCCATCCCTCTCTCTTCTTCCCTCTCTTTCTTTTCTGTCCGGTCCAACATAAAAAGGATACAAACATAATCAATATAAATAAAGTTTAGTTTCAGTTACAAAAGGGGTTTATACAAATATACACCCGGTGTGTCTGGAGATTTATAACCCCCCACTGTAACAGTAAAATCTGTCAAACACAAGAGGCTCTCAGCTCATTTCTGTTTGCTCAGATGTTGGACAGGACAAGTTAATAAAAAAATAATAAGAAAAAGTCCTGGACGGGACTGCTGGGTGGAAGTAAGCATCCATTGATATCCCATCTTCCCTTGTTTACACTCTCTCCCACTAGCTTACAGCCCAGTGTAAGTTACCAGCACAACAAAAATGGCGAGCAATATTGGAGCTATCAGTCATACGGTTTAGAGCCAGATTCTAACTCAGAAAACAAGAATGTTCATGGATCTACTTGTCTACTCAGAATGGAGCGGAGAAGGGAGCTTGTTTTGAAGCTTATTTTATACATGTCCTCCATCATGACAAAAATGCTCCAAGAACATGTTGAAAAAAGACATCAAAAACACAATTTTCAATGGAGCGGGTCTTTGAAGTTTTAATTGAATTGCATGTGCCTGGACTAGAGTATTTAAAACCAAATTTCTTTAAAAATAAATGTACAAGAAGTTGATTGGATCAAAGGCATAACCAATGTTTCAAACTTCTAAACAAATCCAACAATGCTGGGTGTGGAACTGTAAAAATCTCTCATTTATAACTTGGATCACTATTCCACACAATGACACAATGACCAATCCTATGTGGCCAGTGAACAGCTGAAAACTGTTTGCATTGGTAAAACTATCCTAATAATTTGTAAACGAAAAAGCCTCCTAGAGATGAGAAAATGCTGTGAGAGTAAGAAAGGGATTGAAAAGTACTGGCGAATCGATTCTCACAATGCTTCATGTGCCCATGCCACTGTTCCTGGGCAACCTGTGCAGTAAAAAAGCTGGTGCCTGTTAGTGCTAATTCAATCAGGCTTTAGTGCACAGGAGCAGATTAAACTAATTATTTCATTGCAGGGGCTGTATAAGATGTAATGGAGTGTGTGAGTTTGTGTTAAATAGAGAGAGTAGACTCAGGTGGTGACACCATTAAGTAATGCACTGTGAAAACAGTCCGTTACCAACAGACTGTCAACATGGTAGCTAAGGTGGGAACTGCATTCATTTCTCAATTTATGAGACACATTTCTAAATTCTTTGGTCGTCTAACACAACAAAACTTGGTTCTGTGAATCGGAAGTTGTTCAACTCCGGCACCAGGGTAAGGCTGGTGGAATACATATTCAGCAGCTATTTGGATTGGAGGATGGATTAATTCCTGACCCTTTCCATCTTGGTCGCTCCTAAAGAAAACCTCAACATCTTCCTGTCTCCTCCTCCAGCTTTGCCTCCTGTTTCTGCATCACTGTCTCTAAACCAAGGATGTCAAACTCCAAGCCTCGAGGGCCGGTGTTCTATTTTTTTTCCCATTAACCTGCCATTCAAGCGCCTTATTGGCTAAACACACCCGATCCAAGTGATCAGCACCAGATGAGACAGGATTTCTAGAAAACCAGCAGAAGGCTGGCCCTCGAGGCCTGGAGTTTGACACCCCTGCTCTAAACCAACAACTTGGCTGCTCTCTTGTCCCCTCTATTCTCTCACTGATGAAAGGCCATTGACCAGCAAACTTGGAGATGAATAAAAATGTGTTTCTGTTCCCAAAAAATAACTTTTTCCCTAATTGTAAAACACTTATGAACATGGCTGTGGGAGTGAAGAGCTTCCATTATCTCAAACTCAGATGAAAACAAATCTAGGTCTTTGGCTTGTTCCGCTGTTTCTGTTTCAGCATAGTGTTTTTGAGGTGAACATTCATTCACACTCAACTAGACAGTATAATATTTTGAAACAAGACCTTTACAGCAGCAGACTTTTAATAGACTTCTACTCACTCCAACACATTTGTGACTGTGCTGTGAACCCACACTGACACTCCTTCAGGCTGTGTTTGTGTGGGCTGTGTGTGAGTGTAGTGGGGGGTGGTGGTGGTGAGAGCATCTCTGATATCCTCAGGGAAACACAGAGTGCAAGTTAGCTTTGTGCTGCAGAGTTAGTGTTAATGGAGATGTAAGCTCACAGGATTAGCACCCATAGGTAGAAGAAGTGTGTGTGTTCTTGACAGGCAGGGCCTTTCTTTCATTACATTAAGACTAGTGCTTCTAAATCATTTACTCCTTTGCAGTCTCTGTGGTGTTGGCTAAGTGTTAGTAATCCCCATCGATACCGGGGACTGCCTGCAGGCACTTTACTCACTACCAAAGACCATGTGCACTTACACGCAAAAACACATGGCATTCAAATATGAAAATGCATTAACCTATGTGCAGTCAACTGCAGATGAATCAGATAACCGAAGCACACATGCAAACATGCACAAATTTACCACCTATAAAGCTGATTCAAGACAGGACAAATTAGACAGCTGCTGAGCTTTGCTCACTATAGGGCTTCTACAGCATGTTTTGGCTTGTTCCTGTCAGTGCAGTTCAGAGTTATCTAAGTCATTCAGTAAATCACCAACATCCCCACAACATATTGATTCACCAGATGTCAGGGTGATGTTTATAGATATCACAATGTCTGCTACAATATGATATCAATTCGGCGCAGTCCGGAGTCAGAGCGTGAAACAAAACCATATCATATTTATATTGAAACACTAAAAGCAACTTCAACAGCCCTCCAAGCTCAACCAGTGATTTAAATGAAAAATGAGCTGCTCTTTAAAAAAATAAACCCCCATTATCTGATGGCGGTGGCCATTTCTCTGCTACTGCCGTTGTCGTCTGCCTGCTAGCCAGCAGCAGCAGGCGGCCGGTTTATTCCTGAGACAGGCAGGCTGGGCGTGGTCTTTCCAGGCCTTGGACCAGTCCATGTGTACCTCACTTTCTCCCAACAGTAGCTGAGGCAGGCTTCAGCAGCACCATGGTAAATGGTGTTTACTTCTATAGCGCTTTTCTACCTTCATTGAAGGCCCAAAGCGCTTTACAGTCACGGTCCCATTCACACATTCATACACTTATGATAGCTCTGCTGCTGAACACTGGTGCCAGCCTTCCATTAGAGGCAATGTGGGGTTCAGTGTCTTGCCCAAAGTCACATCGACACAAGGGTGGGCAAGGCGGGAATCAAACCTGCAATCTTTCGTTTAGAGGCTGACCGCCCTTTTCACTGCACCACGGCCATGAAGGGATGTAGCGGGTTAACAAAATGGAAAATAATAAAATCAAGAAAGTTAATTTGGAGCTAAGTAGGATAACTGACTGCAGCCGTAGTTATAAAGAAAAGGAAACAAACAAAAAAAAAATCAGAAAAAGAAAGAAAGTGGGGTATTCCGATCATACTGACTGTCTTTTTTAATTTAATGCATTTATATTTTACGGCCGCGGTGGTCGGCTGCCAGTTAGCCTACTTTAGCTCTGAGTTAGCTTAGCTGTTATTGTTTGGTTATCCTCTTTCCTGTTATTAACAAATTTTGACAGACATGGACCTTTTCTACACATCAGTGGAGTGGCATGTCTGCTACTCCTTTGTGGACATTTTTTCACCAAATCTGAGTTGTTTACACCAGTGGTCCCCAATCCCCGGGTCACGGACAGGTAGCAGTCCGTAAATCAATTGCCACCGGGCCGTGGAGGAATTCATTATTTTGTTTTCTATCCAAAAAATGTTTTATTTTGAAAAATCTTTTATCTTGAAAAATAACTGGATTCTCTCAGCTACACCTTCAATCACTTGAGCTGTTAAGTTTGTTCAGGGGAGCAAAATGACTTCGTTTCAACAATCTTTTATTCTGAAAAATCTTTTGGTTTTGAAAATCGACTGCATTCTCTCGATTACATTTCAGTCACTCGAGAGCTAAAAGCAGTCCGGGGGTGTGCAATACAAGAACAGGTATGGCAACAGGTGATTCCCACACACTGCGCCTGTTCACTCAAAAAAATTATTTGTTGGGTGGACAATTGTGGAAAGAATTTCCACTTAAACCAAATGTGTTAAAACAGCAATAAACATGTATGTTGGGAGATCTGAATGCAATTATGTTGGTGCAACAAAATTTATTAATGTTGCTGTAACATAATGATTGCAGCAGTTGACCTGACCCTGCTGCTAGTGTCAGGAAATGATGACGAAGGACCCAAAATGCCGGAAACCAAGCTTAGTGGCAGAAACTAAGATATTTAAGAAGAAAAAATTAAAAACTGAGACATGACTAAATCATTCATTCATTTTCTATACCCGTTTTGTCCCTTTTGAGGTCACGGGGCGGCCGGAGCCTAACCAAGCCACTTATGTACGGAGAGAACATGCAAACTCCACACAGAAAGGTCCCCAATTGATGACACTGGTTCAAGTCCCGGCTGGGACTTGAAGCATTATGTAAATGCTTAGCATTATGTAAATGCTTTTCTTAGTTTAAGAATTTACTTTTTTCTTTTGCAAAAGAGAGCTCAGACTGAAGAGAGACAAGGGGTGTCAAACTCAATTACACTGGGGGCCAAAATACAAAACACACCTGAGGTCGCGGGCCGAAAAGGATAAACATTTTTTGAACACACCAAAACTACATTTTTAAAACTTTGAAGACGTAGCTGTTTAAACATAAATATGAATTAAACAGCAGGTTAGAGAGAAAAGAAAGAAGGAAAGGGTGAGTTAATATAGAAATAATCATCTCTGAGTACCAGGAATGAGTGGACTCGTCTTTCACACCAAAGAGCAGCTTTAGAGTTTTTTCATTGGTATCAGACACATCAGTTCACGGAGTTCTCTTCAGCTCACCTGCTGCTCCTTGGAGATAACAGGACTCCTTTCAGGACAGCGTCTCTTTTTGTCTCATCTTTATGCCAGTTTGGAAAGCACCTTGACTGCAGCAATGAGTGCATGTCTGTACTTTCACCAATCCCCAACTCTGTGCGCGTGCGCCTGTATGCTCCAATTACTCTGTTTTGTTTTAAATTTACGTATATCTTCCAATAGTAGCCAGGGCGTTTATTTACAAAAAATGTTCCGGCGTTGATTAGAGACCAGCATCTATTGGAGACCGGCATTTATTCCATCTATTCCAGGATTCAGCTAGTTCCATATAGCTAAAAGGCTAAAAACATTAGCTGCTAGCTCCATGTAGCTAAAAGGCTAAAAACATTAGCTGCTAGCTCCATGTAGCTAAAAGGCTGAAAACATTAGCTGCTAGCTCCATGTAGCTAAAAGGCTAAAAACATTAGCTGCTAGCTCCATGTATCAATTCTGGGGTGAATCCTAAACAGCAGAGAGGCTGCAGAAAGAAAGAAAAGGAGCAAACCTGGTTTCCTGGCGAGCAGAGAAAGTAGCAACAAATGAGAAGAACTGGTTTGAACATGGATTACTGAGCAAAGGAAAAGGTGCTCGTGTCTCCAGGAAAATGATCGATCATGAAAGCAAAACTGACTTTTGATACAGAGATTGACGTTCACAGCCAGTGTGAATCAGAACTGAATAAAATGTTCTCATCATTTCAATAAATCCTGAAATGTTCATCTGTTATTTTCTGCATTTTGTTAACCATCACCATTCTGTCTGTGATGGAATAAACGCTGGTCTCCAATAGACGCTGGTCTCTAATAAACGCCGGGTCAGCTGACATTTCTTTTTTAAATAAACGCCCCGGCTACTATTGGAAGATATACGGTAAGCACCCAGTCCAGAAATATTTTGTTCAGTGAACTCTGTGAGTGCCACATTCATTACTATTATTTTTATTGATAATAATAACATTATATTATTATTATTGTGACATAAGTCTTCATCACAACCAGATCTTTTCTTTCTAAAATCCTGGACTTTTTTTCTATCAAAGTTTTAACTTTGAGAGTTTAAACTAGAGAAAAAAAGTTCATGTCTGTCTGAAAAAGTGTATAAAGTGTGTAGTGAAGAGTCCTACAGCCTTAAAACATCTGTAATTCTACTTCACAGATTTCCCCTTTCCTAACCCCCATGATAAACCAGGGAACACTCAATGTATACAAGAGCTTTACTTAGTCAGGATAACTTTAAACTTACACAGTATCAGCTAAATGTCGATACTTCAGTGACATGTTTTTTCTCAAAATGGCACATACAAAGTAAACAGAGCTGGAACCCTCTTAACAATTCAAAGAGTTTCATGCTGAAATGATGTAGTTCAGCATAGTTCTGGTTCAACGTGGACTCTTCTACTGCATCAGTAAATGCAATAGTCCTAAGAAAAGTGCTTTCCTTGGTTCTGTCATCTCTCTTGATGAGCTGAATGGATGGCCAACTGGAAGGAGATCAAATGTTTACTCGGAGCAGCCCTTGAAGGTGTGTATGGTCACTGATAAAGAAGTAATAACATTTTTTGGACATCACAGTTTAATGGTTTTGCTCACTTTTCTCTTCATCTCCAATATTTAAAAGTTCTTTGTATAAAAATTGCCCATGGATTCCTTCCTGTACGTATTGAAAAGCAGGCCTTCTCGATTAGGGTAAGAGGTTTACATCTTCGTTTGGAAACTTTGAGCTTCAAACTACCTTCACTCATTAGGATCTGCATCAGTTCACACATCACAGAACAATTAAAATGGATTTGTTGGCGATTTATGTATTTTGTGTAAAATAATTAGGAACTTGAGTACTAGTTGCTGTCTCTAGTTTGTTATTAGAAATTGTATAAATAACCACCAAAACCTTCCACTCAGATAAACAGCAAAGGTCATTGCTGTTTTATTTTCCCTATCTGCATCACCACAATGCCGATAAAAAGCATCTTTCAGCTAGTCAAAGACTCAGTGGCTTCGTTACAAAAAGTCTCTACTGGAAGCTTGACATTGTTTTCCATCAAACCAAAACAAAGAATGGGGTGTGTACACTTCACGGTGCTAGCATGGCCAGCTAATTGATTTCAGGCCAGATCGTGTTGCTGTGTAATGGAGCAGGCTAACGTGATGATGAAGCTGGGATGGTCATGGTGATGACTTTCACAGAGACTCAAGCCTCATTTGTTTGTTTGACAGACTGCAGGGTTGTGTGTATGGGAGGGTGTGTTTCTCCATTTGGCATAAAGGATATGGATTAAGCTATAGAGGTGACAGATGATATGTTTACAAGAGAATGTTTGCTTTCTGCACGATATTCAATTACAGGGTTTGTGGGTGTCAACGCCTGTGCCTATACTTGTGTGTGTTTGTGTGAGAGGCTAGTTGTCTGACTTTTACTGACTGTGTGAAAGGGTCAAATGCCTTTATCAATCATCATGAATTTGTTCACTTCCTTCCTAATGGTCTTTCTTATGGCTCAATCTACACTTCAGATTATTTCTTTGGGAAACATTTCACTCTATACTTTTGTTTTCTACTGTTTAGAAGGCTCACAAAACAGTACAGATAAATCTCTACAGATTCAAATAATTTTCAGCAGAGTTTTTGTAAAAGTATGTGTCTAAAGGTAAAAAAATGTGTGTATTAACATAAAAAAAAGCCAATACATAAAAGAATAAACCCCAGATCAAGTCATCTAAAAATGCTCATCCCAACAGGGTTCTTTTTCAAGTTGTAGCATTCAGTTGCAATGCTGGAACTTAAACATTTAGCAGGGAGGTCACAAATAAGTTAATAGTAAAGACTTATTTCTGTTGAAGTGAGCTATGAGGCACAAATCACTGTTTTAGACACATCATGTTCACCACCTTGAGATTGGATGCCAATGTGAACTGTGGCAGAAAAGAATAAAAAAAGTGCAGACCCTGACTCTGTTGCAATCGCTGCACAGATGGTGGATCCCTGTTTAAATCAGGTATACATTTTAGACTTTTGAAGCTCAAAACTCTCATCCTTCATAGGGATGGATTGCAGCGGTTACTTAACTCAAAGTAACTTATATTACAAAGTAACCTCAAGCACATAGTTGACAATGCTGCTCATTTGTTTTCCGTTTCCTTCCTCTTGGAAGCAGACTGGCTAGACAGAAGCTGCAGCAGGCAGTCTGAAAAGCTGATGATTAATATTGCACCGTTACGTGCTTGTTGTCTCTCAGGGGGGTACACGAAGAGGATTCCCAAATCCAAACCCACAACCACGCGTTCCTGGAAATCCTCTGAAATCCCATTCGATCTTTATGCTTTGCTGCGCCTAATGTGTCCCTAAGCTGGCCTTATCACACCACAGAGACGGCAAGAAGGCATAAACACAGACATAAAGTTACATTACATCCTAACCTTGAGAGCCTGTCATCTCCACATGCCTGTATTCTAACCAGAAATACAGTAAACTTCAGTATTCAGACAGTAAGACATTTGATAAAGAGGAGCAAGATGGACTTACTGGGAGCTAGCAGACAGCCAAGTGAGATGGAGAGAAAAGTATTATGAAACATCCAACTCTACTCCCCGAGCCTCTTCATTCTAACAGAATAAATCCTCCATTATCACGACTCTCTTGGGTTCTGAAAGAAAGCATCTTACAGGGAATTAATCTTATTGGACAGAGAGGGGAGGGCAGCCCATTTCATTTCCTCATCAAGTTTGGGGAGAATTGTACTTGAAGCCAAGCAGCCACCTGGGAATGACCTCTTCTCTCTCATCCCCTTGTTTTGCCTCTCCAGAGCCATTTGTCTGCTTTGTCAGTGGCAGGCTGGGCCTAGCTCTTATCCTGTCTGCTAAAAAGTCTCTGTGTCCTTCCTCTGCCGTTTCATGATACTATAATTAAATGTCCTGCTTACATTTCAAGATGTTTTATTGTGAATTTTCACAATTTATCAGAGAGTGAAAACATAGAGGAAGTAACGGACAATAGATTTGTAAAAGATAGTAAAAAAAAGTGTGTGGGGGGGTGAGAGTTAGGAGTGTCAGCAAAGATGAACAATTTCCTGATGAGTGAGAAACCCCAACACAAAAGGGCTAACCTGTGAACACGGGGAAATAAACCTAAAGGTCAGCCACATGAATAAGGAAGGACCTTTAGAACTGAAATGATGGACTTCATCTACAGGGTGCCAGAAACCCCAAAGGTGATGGAGAACCCATGCCACAGCACACTCTGACCGCTAGGGAGACATGAAAAGGAGCAGAAGAACATAAAGTCAGAGTGCTGATTATGTTTTGGCTCCACAACATATAATTTACAAGTTGCTTGGCCTACAAGCAAAGTCTGTGTGGTTTTTGATTCATTAGACTAAAATTTTAAAGTTGCTAAACTTTGAGGGGCATGGATGGAAGAAGTCCACTTTTAAAGCAGTATGGTTTCAGCTCTGTGGAGGAAATTGTCAGACAGAATGAGTAAAAATCCAATTAGAGTTGGAAAAGTAAACTAACCGAAAAGTGTGCATGCGTGTGTGTCCAGCTAACGGCCAGCCAAGAATCCTCAGGCCTCTAAACAGGCGCCATAAATTCACCCTCTACTTACATGCAGTAAAAATGTCAGAAATGAGGGTTTATGGGGCCACACACACACCCACACGTGCACACACACACACGTGCACACACACACATGCATACAGAGACTACGTTCACCTCCAAGTCACATGTCAGGCTCTTAAGCATCCAGCAAAGCCTTTTATTCGCCATCTATCTGGTCATCTTTGACAGCAGCTGAGCAGCTATACATTGATATTGACCTCAAATGCTAATAGGTGGATGTGACTCTGTGCTAACAAAGTTAGCCTCATAGATCCTGTCACAGCCACTCATGTCAACCTGCCCCCTCCCACCTAAACCATTCCAGCAAATAGAAACTCTAAAATGAACTAAAACTGGGTAGAAAGATGTAATAAGTCAAATCAAATATGTTGAATTTTATTCAAGAGTAATTTCATGGATCAAATGTTTATTATTGATTGTATTGCCAATTTTAAAGCAATCATTTTAAAGTAAATATTCTAAAAAGCAGAGATGCTGGTCATTTCCTGTGAGCGCCCCGCACAAACAAGAGAAAGAGATGCTTTGGTCATTTTTGTGTAAGAGCCGTCAGTTTAAGCAAAAATATTTCTGCAACATCTAAACCCAGAAAGGATGATATCAGCATGGGTTCCCATTCAAACTGATCTGCTCTCACACTTGGAATTTAGTCTGCCCTACTCTTTCCCTTCTAGTCTAAACTCACGTGTGCACATGTTTTACAGAGAAGTACAGAGCGTGGATTTCAGCTTCTGACTAAGCCATGTAAGAACAGAACAGACGCTGCCTTCAGGCAGTCAGTGTGGTAAAGATCAGAACTCATTTTATTTTAACCCTGAACAAAAGAAAGAAAAAAGAAGTATTCATTGATAATGAGCTATTTTATGCTCTGCCACTTCATAAAAAATAGAAATGTATTATTATCTTAGTAGAGAAGATATGAAAAATCAACTCTGTAATACATTATATAGGCCAGAAATCCACAAAGCAAATGAGAGCAAGTCAAACACAAAGTAACACAAAAAAAGTGTTTTCACAGCCTGGTCTTTAACGCATGGTGGAAAAATGACAAAATAAATGACAAAGAAAAAATTGTATTTTCTAAGATTAATTAAAAATTGTTAAAGTCCCATCAATTGTTACACTCCTGGGAGTGTGACACTTGTTCTCTGCATTTATCCTTTCCTCTGGGGGAACAGTGAGCTGCAGTCACAGCCGCACTCTGAGCCATCAAAGCAACCACTCAAAGCTGTTTGTCAAGCAAGGAGGCTGTGGGGGTCATTTTTAGGACCTTTGGTACAACCTGGCCATCGACTAGAAGTGTCCATCACAGGGTTGTAAGCTAGCGGAAGACAGTGTAAACAATGGGATGATGGGAAATCATACTCCCCACCAGCAGGGCCTCCAACTATAAGAGGTGAATTTCAAATGAACTCCTGCTGCTCTGCAGAAACTATGTCCTAAAAAAAAACAACACAGGTTTTCTGATTTTAGTTAAAATTGTATAATCACAATTAAAAGCCAACTGGGAACCTCTTGAAAATAATTCAAAAGATGATTGGAGTGGGACTGTTTTAATCTAAAGGCCCAAAGTGTTGACAAAAACAAAATAAAAACAACTAAATATAAAATAGAAATCTACAGCAGACAAAATTAATAACTGAATGAACAGAAGGCTAAATTATTAACTTTTGATATTTATATTTATTTCTCAATTGAAAAAAAGGAATTGTATTGATTTCTCTCTAAACTACATCCAAATAAAAATCAATTAAAATAAATGACTTTTAATTCCTGGTTTTATTAACACAAAATATTTATTTACAAATGAATCACAAATAATATTAAATCCATCAGTTTACATCTAAACTGTTTGACTTATAATCAGATTTAGAAGAAAAATATATTCGTTTATTTGACAATTATTTAGACCGTTATTTTGGTTAACTGCATTTTAAAGACACCTTGGATTCTATGTAAAACAAAAGAAACATTTAACATATCATCTTTTACAAAAAGCAATTTCAGAGATTTTTGTTTGTAAGTTAAACAAGAGATCATTGGCCTTTTTATCCATTGCACTTCTTGATGCATTGCAGCAGTAAAAGTCTTCAAAGGGTTTGAACCCGAGCTTAATGCACTTGAAATGCATTACCTTTCAAAATAAACATTCTTTTCATTAGTTGCTGGTGACAAAGATCCGCTTTAAGCACAAAAGCAAAACTAACATTGTCATCTTTTTTTTTTTTTAATAGATATGATTTATTGTGATTTACAAAAGGACCCCCCTCTTTTTTTTAGAGATGGGGTTAAATGGGAAATCACTGAGACATATTTGTTTACCCAGTTTAAACTTTAGTTTTTCTTTTTTAGCAGTAAACTGTCACATGTGCTGTTTGAAATGTGAGCTGTGAAGCACTGAGTTAAAATGTGGTTAGATCAGAAAATATAGTTTGGTCACAAGTCTTTTTTTGTAATGGACTTTATGGTAACCATGGTAACAGGCAATGATTAAACCTGTGGTTAAATGCTGCCATAGAAAGTAGCCCATTCATTTTGGTGACAGAAAATTCCAAGGCTAGATCCAACGGTAAGAACAGCTTTAAAATCCTGGCAAATCTATATCCACGAAACATCCATGTTCCCCCTTGAAGGATTTGACCTGTCATTTCTGCAAACAATGTAGCGCTCAATGAAAGTGAAAAGAAACCATGTGTGACGGCACACAACAACCACATAGGAAAACCCCTAATAAACTTCCTAATATAAAAAATCTTTCATGCCCCCATGCTCAGAGTGTGTGTGTGTCTGTCTGTGCATGCGCAAGTGGTTGTGTGCAAATGTGTGCGTAAGTGTGTTTCAAAGGAGGTTGGACCTATGAAGATGTAACCTTCCAGGATGAAAGAGGAACATACACAGACATGAAAGCAAGCAACACTACCAAGTTTGTGTATGTGTGCAAGTGACTTTGTACGCATGTGTGTGACACATCTGGGACTGTAATCAGTGGGCTTCTTTCAAGACCTGCCAAAGCAAACAGGCCAATAAGGAATCCACTTTACAGACCATCGATCTCCGCCAGCCACAGCCAACACAAACGCAAACGCACACAGGAACATAGGAAGTACACAAAGAATGGCAGAGCTTTACCTTTTGTATAGTGTGATGGTCACCCACATGCACGAATATCTCACAAAAACATTGTCTCGTACCAAAGTATAAACCAGCACTGTGCACACATGCAAACGTGCATGCAGGTCTTTGCATTCACGTTGGTGTGTCTTTGTGCCCCTCAGTTCTCATAAAGTGTTCTGGAGCTTTATGAAAAACTGAGCTTTTCACTTTGCTTGTGTCTTCTACTTTCTTTTTCTATCTGGCTAATTTGGTTTAAAGTTTTTGTTGTTTCCACCATCTGCTACTTAAAAGTGAACTATGAATGACTCAAACATAAGAAGGCACGAAATGAAGCAAGGAATAAACCAGTGCTGTGTCCACACAAAGTACAAAACTGCAATTGGAATGATCTGAAGAGGGTCAGGTACAAAGACTAGAATGAAAATAAAATGAGCAAAATCCTTAGGAGACCACTTTTCAAACCACTTGGTTATTAACATTTCTGAAAAAAAAGTATTGGCTATAAAAACACTTGCTTATTTTAATCTTCAAAAAATAAAATTTAAGAAAAAAAATAAGAAAAGTTTCTAAGATAAGATTATTCTTTTGATTCCTTCATCTGCTAACAAAAAACACTCGGACAAAAAAAACGTACAAAACCCCCCCAAAAAAACAAAGGAAATATTGTGTGAGTCTGAATGACTCAGAGTGTCCCTCACTAGAGATCTATAAGCTTCAAAACACTTCCAGATGAAGCTCAGACAATAGGAGGAGAGAAAACAAGGCTGAGACGTCATCCATTCATTCTGGACTGCAGGGTATACAACAACAGATCCTGCAGGCCCAGGACACAAACAGACACACAAGAAAGTGTGTTTGTTCATGTGCATGCATGGCAATCTGGAAAAGGAGACGAGATTGATTGAGCTGATATGAAACTGCATATACTTGAAAGCCAAGACATAATACATCCCACCAACAGGTTGTTTTTACAGCACACATGCACATCCACAAATCTCACACTTGTGGCAGCGCGCACACACACGCACACACACACACTCATGCTCACAGCCAAGTACAGGAGACAGCCTCCATTGAGAAAACCAACGAGCTGTGCCTCTCCTGAGACTGACACACACAGACACACTCACAAACACACAAAAACAGACAGGAACCAAGGCTATCAGTGGCTGCATCAGAAGGGGAGCCGGCGACCGTGACGGAGCTGTGAAGCTGAGCCACCAAACACAGCATCTTGCTTCACAGATGTGGTATTTACTGGCCTTCACTGACACTAAACAGACAAAAAACAAGCACACACACTCAGACAACGCATGTATCGGTGTACTCTCAGAGTGTGTGGACACCTGAGGAGCTGTGCTGTGTCCAAGCCTCTTCTCAGATTAGACAGGATGGATGGACGGATGCAGAACTGATTTGACATTTAAACAAGAACAGGACATTCATCCGAGATACACAAACATAAACGTGTTGTTTGTTTTTCTTAATCAATATAAACGTACATGTTAAATAGAAAGGGAATTTAGCATCATATTGGGCTTTCAGGGACAGTGGTTACTGAAATAAAGAACTAAAGAGTGGAGCTGAGATGAGACAGACATTTAGAAGAATGCCTAACTTTCTGTGCTTCAATTTTATTAAACTATGATTTAAATGTCTCTACTAAACACAAGCAATATTCTGTTTCACTAAAGATGGAATGGAGGGAAGCACATGTGCTTTTAGTTTCCTGATTCCTATCGAACACAGTAGGTGCTGCAGGGTTCCCTTCCTGCCAGCAAGTCGAACAAATGAAGACAGATTTGATTCTCCTGTAGTTTTGGAGCACTCATTGGACCTGTTGGTCAAAAGTCAGGATGCTTTTGTGTGTTCCTTTTATTTGTTTTTATAGGACCATCTCTGTTGGGTGAGAATACAGTTAGTGGAGGACAGAGTGTTTGCTGGATGCTTTCATCTTTTCCCACACAGTAAGTAAGTAAATATTTCTTTCTATCGCACCTTTCCCTAAAAATCACAAAGTGCTTCACAAAAGTAAAACTAATAAAATTACAGCCAGTAAAACACGAATTGCAGACAAACAAAATAAAAGACAGTAAAAGTAAGATAAAACATACTAAAACACCAAAATAGATTAACTAAAAGCTTTTGTGAATAAAAACATCTTGAGCTGACTTTGAAAACCTGCCATGGAGCCAATCTGTCGTTCTGACAAAGGCAGGTCACTCCAAAGACGAGGCTTGAAAAGCGAGGTCTCCTCTGGTTTTCTAGCAGGTTTTTGGAATTTGTAATAGATTTTGAAGACCTCAGAGACTGGACTGAAGACAGAGACCCACAAGACCATCCTAAACTTGAACATTTGATTTTTTTCAGTGATCTTACTTCAGCAATCTTTTCTTACTGCGCCCTTCTGTGGCCATGTGGACCAATTCTGGTTTGTCCAAACAGAGAGAACACAGTCTCTATCAGGCAAGTCTAACATTCGGCCCGTCGGCCAAATGCAGCCTGTGGCCTGCAGGCTCCTTTTATAAAATCAACAATATGTGGCCCCCAGCATTTTCTAAAAACTGAGTGTATGATTTCTTGATTGTGGTTGGCTAAATTACATTTTAAGCCACAGTAAACTGATAATGTTTTCTAGCTCATTTCTAAAACTCAGTTGTCAAGAAAAAGAGAGATGTTGACAGTGAGGACCACCGCATCGAAGACAAGTGGAAATTTGCCGAATTTTTCAGTGAAATATGAAACAACTATGTCAGCCTATAATGTGCAGAGACTGTTTTCAAGGAGTTCAATATTCAGAGAGACTATTAGACGAGACATCCTAACCATGACAAGCTAACTGGGAGTAAACAGAGAGGAAATTAAGAAATTGACAGTAATTTTGTTTTTAGATGTAATTTTTTAATGTTAAGAAATTAAAAGTATGCCATTGCAATAACATCTTTATCAAATAGCTCATTTACATTTAATGTTAATAAAATAGTTAGAAAAATGTCAGGCCAATTGATGGGCTGTCAAACATTTCCGCTCACCAAATCTGGCCGTCTGCAGAAAGTTTGGACACCCTTGGTCTATATTGTAGATACCGCAAATAACTCAATATTGTGCAGTAATGATAATGAAGTGGTTTTCTGATTGGGTCAAAATATTTGCATCGACGCATAGGCCTACATGACCTCACTCACGGAAAATATTAAAGACTGACTTTGATTTAATTAAATCTACCAAACCTTCAAGGTGTTTTTCTCAGCTGCAGATTGCAGCTGCTTCCCTGTAACTAACACATGCACTAAGCACACACGCTCACACACACACGCTCACACACACACGCTCAACAAAGCCTAGTTTCATGGTTTTTATTCTGTTTTATCTCGAGCACTTTTAGTTTTTATTCAGAACAGTGATAAAAGTTATATTTATATGTGTGTGTGTGTGTGTGTTTGTGTGCGTGCTGTCAATTGATTAAAAAAATTAATCAGATTAATCACAATGTTTTATGAGTGAAGTTTTATACGACAATATGCAGCTTTTGAACAAAAACAGCCCCTGCTACAGGCTGGGGAACAGTCCAGGGGTGTCCCCTGCCTTCACCCATGAGTAGCCGGGTTAGACTCCGGCAACCCCGTGACCCCGAAAGGGAAAAAACGGTTAAGAAAATGAATGAATGAGCAAAAACAGACCAGACAGAACATGTTCCCTTCCTTTTTATTGTCTGAAATGTTCACATTTATAAAGTGTTATCTCAGAAGTTTAATTTATGTGTACAAACACATAAATTAAACTTTCAATTAAACGTTTAATTCATTTTTTTTGTACGCATAAATTAAACTTCTGAGATAACACTTTATCTCACTTTATAACACTTTAAGATAAGCATAACTCTAAAGACTTTAATGTCTGAAGTATTACTCCAAGAAAACAAAGATGCTGATGTACAGCCATTCATGTGGCCCGCCCCTTTCTTACCTTGTGGCCAAAAATGTGTTCCCTGTTATGGTGTCACCTCTCTGCCATTAATTGAACGGCGTGTATTTGATAACTGAGTGAGCGTATCCTACAACTGCACCGTGCAGTCCTAACTGAGCGAGCGTAGAGTTCTCACTGTGCGCTCACTCAGTTTTTTTTCACTCGCTCAGTTTCAGGGGGTGCTTTGTCACTCAGGGGGCGGTAACCTTTCTGGTTGATCTGATTGGCCGAAATTTCAGGTCAAATCTGGCGAGGCAGCGGGGCGGAACTTTCATTTTTTTATCCGCTTTATTAGAAAAAAAACGGCGGACAGAAAGTCCAGCGGGTTTTTTTGTGCTGTAAGTTTGACTCACCTGTAAATCACTTTATTAGGAAAATTTACATGTAAACTTTAGTTACCGTCGGTTGGGCGCCATTACGGACTTAACGAGAGCATCGTGCTTTACATGGAAAAATGAGGAAGGAGACCACTATGAAAAAACAACGGGGCCAGCTGCCGATAACCATGATCTGAACGAAAGTCAAAAAAACGTCTGACACGCCCAGAGAAGACACCATTTAACCATAATTTAAATAATAATGTTAATAAATTGTAAATAATACATTTATTAACATTAATATTTTTTATATAGTAATGTTTTTTAATAACAGCTCTAAAAAATACTGTGAAATACTGAAATGATTATTATTATTAACTGCCGCTTATGACCATCTCTCCTCTTTGAGCACTTCGGGAGTCGGGAGATGGTGTCATATCTTCTCCAGTCGTGTCAGAAGTTTTTTTGACCTTTGTTAAGATCATGGTTATCGGCAGCTGGCCCAGTTGTTTGTACCAGCCTTTACCCAACAGTAACCGGGACGGGATCTGGAAACACTGCTGCCCAGAAAAGGAATCCAGCGGGTTAAGAAAATGAATGGAAGTTCAGGAGAGCTATTTGTTTGTTTGAGCCGCAGACCCTCAATATGCATCTAAACCATTGACTTTACATTGAAACTAGCCGCCTCTGCCGGGCAAATCACGTTTGGTTTAAGTGCACCTTAAGAAACAAACATCGTGTTTCTGCACTTTAAATGGTTTGGGTGAATAATAGGTTCTGATTGGCGGCTAAGTGTTCCAGAATAAGTTCTGGTGACAATGTTTTATTTGCGCAGGCTTCTTCAAAACAAACTTTTCCTTCATGATGTGGACAAAAACAAGCGGTAAGAGGTGAACTTTGTCTCTGAACTGATTTATATATATATATATAGACATATATAGATATATATCTATATCTATATATGTCTATATATATATATATATAGATAGATATTTGTGAGGTCACAGAGTGACACACTAAAAAAAACAGGCAGGGTGAAGTAACTTTGTGCAGATGGACTTGTGTGCGGGAGCGTGTGTGTATCTGTTTCCATGGGTTTGTGTGGGTTTGTGTGTGGGAACAGACGGCTGCCGCAAAGATCCTGCTGAGAAAAATCTGCACATATTGTCATCCACTGTGGTTGCAACATCAAGAAACGCACACATACAAACACATCAAAGCATGCAATGCATGTCCATTTTTACTTTAGAGCAGTGTTACTTTGTAGAACAACTACAACAACAGCACCTCACACACGCACACACACACACGCACTACCACATCATTCTGACTCAGTCTTGCAGATAAAATGCTCACACACATATACTACACAATCAGTCAGATTGGTAAGTGCAAGCAGACACACACATGTACGTCTTTCAGACACACAAACAGTGCACAAACACAAACAGCCCACATAATAAGCCATTTCAGCACAGAGACCACAGCTAATACAGTAAATGACAGGGAAGTGCTGGAAAGGCCTTTCTAAATGTGACACTGATTCTCTGCAGTGTGTGTGTGTCTACCACCCTAACAGGATGACTCTGCAGGCTGGGGCCCAGATGGCGGAGCACCCCGACCTGCTGCGGTTCGCACATCCACACTCACTATTACCACACAGATACTGAGCTCTGTCCTTAAATAACAGAGCTGTGGTGTTGGAAACTCTGACCAATGTGTCAGTGGAAGAATCAAAGCAGTGTAATGAGAGAGCAGAGAAAAACCAGTCAACAAGGCGTCTCACACTAGAGCAGAACCCAGGAATATACTTCACCTACGTATGGCCAGTCTCTGGGCTGAACATGCTGTGTGCTTTCCCTCTGTGTCGGTGTAACGGCGGACGTTATGGCATAAGACACATTGCAATCAGTATTCTTTGGTTCTGGTTAAACTAAACCAGCTAAAACGCTTCTAACCTTTTTTTCTTTTTAAGACCATTTTTAAAGACCTGAAGCTAATTTCTGCAACTCCAGACCTCTTTTTAATCTGCAACATCTGGGACAGAAACCAAAAGGCCTAAAGTCTGTTTCAGTCTGAGGGTTTTTTCTGGTGAAAGGGACCATTTACTTTCTACTATCATCAAATGTTGTTAAGTTAAAAGTTGTATGTTGTGCTAATTACCTTGCTGTCAGAACATAGAGAGAGAGTCAAAAACAAATTCCAGCTACAGTGTAATTTAGTTCCTGAGAGGTGAAGCCAGTATGATGCAGTTTCTCATTTTACAGAACAATACCAGAAATTATACCAAAAAACTGTTATATTAGTAGATTTTAAATGTGCTTAAAAGGCCTTAAAACTGCAAAGAAGAAATTGTGAGTGATGTCAAAGAAACTTTAATCAGATAAATATATTTATATTGTGGTTATTGAATTTATGGTTGTTTAGCTCTAATGATGCAATTTGAGGAAAGTGAGTATGAAGTGATTTAAAACTTAAACCCACAAATAAAGAAATCATTACAGCTTCAAAATCTCTGATAAGTACATAAACTTCATAGTATACTTTCTTTCAGCTAATGTAATTACTCTTTCTAAGGTTTGTAATGTTTTGTTAACAACAGTCTTGGTGACCTTTGGGGCTTTTCGATGGCACTCGATGGGGTTCTAAAGATAATAATAATAATTGCTATTAATATTGTTGTAGATAAATTCATTTGTAAAATAAATAATAATATTAATAATTATTATTATAGATTAAATAATGTGTTATTATTATTATTATTATTTGTTTATTTTATTAATAATTATTCAATAATTATTAGGTTCTTTTTAAACAGAGACACTTTAAAAAGGGATGAAAAGAACATAAAAAATAAATTAAATTTGTAACCGAAAGAATGAAAAAAAGGATTACAGTGTTAAAAAAAAATCAGATTTAAGCAATAACACCACCTCTAATGACAACAACAAAAACAACAACAACAATAGAAAATAAAACAATGTATGTAATTGATTCTTTAGGAATAACTCTACAAATTTTATATTCATAAGATTTAACAATTTATTGCTTTTTTAAAAAAAATCTTCACTTAAAAATAAAACCTGTGTCCATAATGTGGCAACCAGTATGAAAGACTAAAATTACAAACAAAAACATACAACAGGATTACACAATAGTTAATAATGATACAGTTAATAAGTTAATCTTGTCTTCTGCTGTTGTTTTATTCTTTTATTTCGGTGCTGTATTGCTTAAGTGCTGCTACCTCTTGAATTGAAATTGTTCATATTTCTAGAGAGTTATTAAAATTGTGTTTGCATGAGAAGTGTTAACAAAACTGCCTTTAAATAAAAATAAGAAAAAAACCTGAAAACCTCTTTTTTGAAATGTAGGCCTCTCATCGATACCTACCTGCTTTGCTTTTTAAAAAAACACTTTCAGTTAAAAAAGATTTAGACCATCCCGTGACTCCCAAATCTTGGATGCAAATAGAAATGAAGTAGATAAGAAGCAAATAACAGAATATTGTTTAAATATATTGATAAGTGAGAGCTATGTTTGATGAAAATGTCTCACTACCACCTTGGTATTCATAAATCAAATCTCTTGCAGTGCCTGTGCCTCTAACCCTGCTGTGCAAATTTGTCCAATTAGGCACGCCCACGAGGAGTGTGAGCATGCTCACACACACACACATGGCCAGGCCCCTAGAATTCAGTGTGAAATGGGGCTCTGACACAGTGTGAGGATTAGACGACAATAAAAAGCATTTCACGGCTGCAGCGCTTTTATAGCACTGGCCTCCACAGTGCTGTAGACAAAACACCAGCACCGCCCCTTTAATCTGTGACTTCTCTATTGAAACACATGCACACACGCACACACGCGCACACACACACACACACACACACACACACACACACACACACACACACACCCACACACACACACACACACACACACACACACACACACACACACACACACACACACACACACACACACACACCAAATCCACACCCTCGGGACAAAGTGAGCAAATTGCTCTCCAAATGAAGTTGTATGCATCCATCCTTGGCAGCAGATTATTAGTCCCCTGTCATGAGCAGACCAGAAGCTGATGACACATCCTGTAATCTGCAGCCTGCTTTTTTATCATTGGATAAGGAATTACTGTTCAGCGTGTCTCAAGTGCAACTCTGGCATCACATAAAGACAACTGTTATATTAAAAACAAAACAGGCATTGCAGAATGAAAAGTAGTACCAGATCTAGACTGGATGAAAACTTTAACCAAAATAGTAAACGAGTTTCCATTTTTTTAAATAAATGACACATTTAATAACTTTACATTTTATTGAAATATCTTTCTGTTCATTCTTCAATTAATGGGCCTCAAAATCCCTCCTGGTTTAAAGTGAAAATGTAGAAGAAACTGTAAAACTACCAAAGCAAATGAAATTGTTTGCAATGCAGGCCAAAGTAACACAAATTCTTTGACTAATTCTCTCTTGACAGTTCAAATGATGCGGCTAAGCCCATTTTTAAATCCTTTTAGCTAACCTTAAAAAAGTCTGTTTTGTGAATTAGAAAGTGCAGTCTGATTGCAGTCTTTAGGTGTTACACGTTCAACTTAAAGACAAACATTTCTCGTTTTTGCATGTGTGGGCTGCTTGGTTGTTGGCTAGCATATGAATTGTAAATGATTGTGTTTGTGCGTGTGCATGCAGACTGTAGTCCTGTGGTGCTGACCAGGGTTAAGGCTCTTATTTGGAGGATAATCCATGCAAGCCAAGGGGTCTTAACTCACCCCAGCGGCACGCAGGGTGCCACTGGTGGGTTAAGGGGTGTGAGGGCAGGCAAAGGTGTGAAAGGCATCCCTTATATCTGTTACTAGAGTCCATAAGCATTACAATGTCCGGGCTAACAAAAGAGTAACAGTGTGCTGAAAAACCAGCATATGAATAGTTTGCTTGCGCTCAATAGTGCGACAGGCCTAATTCTGGTTAGAAATGAACTCCTGCGTCAAAAGCAGTGTATTCCCCTACAGACAGCATTCTGCATCTCTGTGTTTTTAAGTAGAAGACAGCTCATGAAACAGGCCACTGAAAAAAAATAAGAAGGGTTCAAGGGAAAACAATCAAAGAAAACACAAAACAAGCATTCAAATAAGAGCCAAAAGGAACAACACAGAATGTCTGTTTTATTGAAGAATAACACGTTTGGATGATAAAAAAATACAAGCAGAAAGCATCAGAAAAAAACAAGCAGGAAGGAGGTCAAGAAGGGAAAGAAGGATGTTGAATGGATCTCTGCTCCTGCCGGCTGCTGTTCATGAAAAATTGCCATTTTGAGTACAAGTGTGGTTTGACAGATCTGGTGGGGGCGTTATCAAGCGAGGTAAATCGGCCTAAACCTGGTGCTAATGTCTTGCTAGGGGTGTGGGAGAGATTAATAGGAACATGCTCCAAAGGCCTTATCTGGCCTGCTAAGATTCTTAACCCGCCTAATCTCTACTGGCGCCACCCTGATTTCAAAAACGTCCCTGAATGGCAGCACAAAAAATTTTAAATTAGCATAATTTTCTTCAGAACGAACAACCCAATTAGGAGGGTGCTTCAGTCAAACCGTCATCTCACTTCTGAAAAAACTTCATATACAAAACATCTCAAAAAGTCTCACAGAAAAGCAGACTCGACTGCAAGATATGAAACTCTGTGCCCTGAATTTAGGGTTTCGCTACGGTGACTGAAACCTTCTTCAATAATTGTGAAAAAAATTAAATCAATCTTAAAAAAATAAATAAATAAATTCAAAGAGGTTCACTAAACCAAATGAGAATGAATTAGGAGAACTACAGCGTTTCACACAGCGGAATCAAGCTTTAACTGAGTGCAGCACAATAAAATACTGAAGAGGAGCAAATCAGAACTGGAAGAGAATCGAATTTGTGGAGATAGATCAGAATGAGACTAGACAGAAATGAATGTTCTTGGTAGTCAGCTGCATTTATAAAACCATAAAACAGTTTTATCAGCTGTTAATACTACAGAAATGTGTTGTTGTGTTTGCTGCTTTTCATTAGCCAGAACATTAACACGTGATTACAGGAATCTTATGACATTATTAAGAACAAAAACAGAAAGACTACATGTTAAATCCTGAACAGATTTTTTTAACAGGTTTTGGAGAAAAACTGTTCTGAGTCGTATTGCATGTACTCTTTTCCATTAAATCCTTTCATTGCTTTCCCACTTTTTGGACTAAGATTCATTTACGTGTCTAATCCCGTACGATGCTAAGCACCTGTCAGTGGAGCAGAGTGATTTGGTTCTGGCCAGCTTGTTGTGACTGAGAAACAGGATCTGACCTCATCTGTGCTGGCTGGGATTGAGACACAAATCTGGATCATTACTGATTCCTCTCCCCTTGGTTGTGAGTGATAATCTTTGTTTTTGGATTTCCTCCTGTCAGTCATTTGACACGCACGCAGAGTTTTGATGAGTGAAGCAAACCAACTATCACTCACAACAGCTAATCTTGAATTGGTATACTATATCTTCATCAAATTTCATTCAAGTAATAATAAAGTGGATTGATTTTCTGAATAAACTTTATTGACAGCTTTAAAAGCCAACACTGAAACAAAAGAATTTCTAGCATGGATAGTGATTGCCACCTAATGCACCTCTATGTTTCTAATAAATTGTTACATGCTGTTTTTTTCTAATAAATCAAGCAATTTTGCTAAAATATAGCGTTAAATAGAATAAATACATAACCTATACTAAATCTATAACGGGACAGAGCATCCTTATATAGCATGTAACATGAGGGGTACTGTAGGTGATGCTGCATTGGTTTGTGTGTAGAAGCAGGAGGGCAAAAGTATCATTTGAATCGTTGTTTTTACAGAGTATTGAAGGTTTTGAATTCTAAGTGCCTGTAGAGGTCAAATCCAAATCTACTTGAATGCTCAGTTTTTGGTTAATGTGATGCTGCATTGTTGGGTTAAAACCAAGGGTTGTGAAAAAGAAAATGACATGAAAGTAACTTGTGACGATGTTAAAATACAGCAAAATAAAACTAAAATTTCCCTTCTTCTATTCCCACCTTTAACAATATGTCCTATTTGATCCAGTCACAGCATTCTTTGTGGTCACAACATCCAAAGTTAAGCAATCCTTTGGATAAAAGTTGAGTAGATTCAAACACGCGCCATCTGACTTGTAGACTGCTTTTAAGATGTAAACCAATGTTTTGTAAAGCTCCAGTGTTGTCTGGATGAACCGCTGGAGAACATTTACAACAGAAGTGAAATAGTCATCTGACTCTAGATGAGACTTTTTTGAAGTAATGCTGAATATTTTGTGTTGTTTTGGTTTCAGTGTTTCGCTTCACACACACAGTCCATCTTCACACATCAGCAGTATAACTTCAGTCATTTCAATCTGCTGACATGTGGTTTACGTGGCAACAGGAAAGGCTGGGAACAATCCTGTAAACGCACATAGCTGCTTTCTCTGTGTCCTTACGAACACCTCCTCTCTCTTCCCCTTTGACCCTTGTCTTTTGCATATGGGGTCAGTGAAAATAGAAGGACACTCATATCACTCATTGGCATGAGCCAACACCAACTGATAGACTTCACTTCCATCTTTTTTTCAAAGTTATGTTTTTCTACAGCCTTGAACAAACAGGGCTGCATCCCAACAAACGATAAAAACCTGTTAGCCACAAAAAGGTTAATGAACAAAAATCAAAATAACACCACATTTCAACAGTCTAGCGGGCGTAACCTGTTAACACCGGCGGTTTAGCTCCGGTGTTAACATTCTTAACAGCAGATTCTGAAGCAGAGATGAGCAGCCTCATGATGATATGCAATACTTTAAGTAGTGAAGTGCTTACACAATCAACATAAATCAGCCAATTCTGGCACAGAGAAAAGTGGCTCTGCGCCGTTGGAAAAGCGTTGCACGTTGGTGCAAAGCCGACATGAGCAGCTGCTTTTTCTCTGTGTCAGAATCATCTGATTCATGGCGATTGCATAAACGGTTCTACGGTATGTCAAAGAGCTATATAGTTATGTAATGACAGAAAGAAAAAAATGAGGTCATTTTCAAAAAAACTAATAAAATGTTGGGTTTTTTTGGTCCATACATATTCTAAAGTTTCATATTATAAAGTAAAGCTATGAACCCACAGCTGTCGGTGATACTGTGAAACCTCTAAAATTAAACTGACGTTTATCAGCATTGGACATTAGGGAGTACTTTAGGGCCTTAAAGGCTCATTTTCCAACAACAAACCTTTGGAGAAGAAAATTAGACCTCCTTTTATCTGCGTATAAACAACAAGCGGCGTTTTGTCTCCTTCCAGCCGCCTGTGTTTTGACACTGATTCATGACATCAGTCTGCTTGTGCTTTCGGGGGGGTGGTCTTTTTTAATGTTTGTAATATAGTTGAGGGGTGCTTATATGTTTTAGTTGCTCTTTAATGGGAGATCAAAGTGCCGGGGTCTTGACCAGGAGGTGGAATGAGCAGAGCCTTAACTCTGTGCAGTTCCCATAAAGTCAGACCACTGCTCTCTGTCTAACACACATGTCCAGAAGCACAAGCTGAATTCCATCATTCACTTAAGGAAATTACTAAAAGAACAATAGAAAAAAACAATAAACTGAAAATGTGTAGCAATGTTTCTTTCCATTTACATCTCTTCACAGCTTTAACTCAGACATCACAGAGAAAAGCTGCTCCTAACGTCTTGTCTTTGCATGAAAGCTGATGAAGCCTGTGTGTCCTGTGTCAAAGACATGCCAAGTCTGCATGTGTTACAGTCTCCTGCTTACAGAATGGAGATCGATGAACAGCAGCTCTTAGAGAGCAGACGCAGATGGTGTATTGTGAAGTTACTGTCAAGCTGCTGACAACATCGTCAGTAAACACACATAGCACTTTTTCCTGGATGCACACATGCATTAAACACACACCAACATATGAGAACGCACAAACACGCACTAATCTATGCGCTAGCACACACCTCTGACATGTGGATGCATCAAGCGGGTGGAGGCCTCTAGCGTGGGAGGTGTAATATTTCAGTAATGTGATGGAGTTTGATCTCGGGTGTCCAGTGTCTCATAGAGCTGCTGTTTTATTAGCACAAAGAGCACTAAGGGGCTCTCCAGTTCTCACACCAACACACAAACACACACTTGTCTGTACAGTCCAATAACCGCACAGGCAGAGAAAGAGTGGGCCCGACTGTAAAATATAAACACTGTCTTTCATATTGAGGGACTGGCACCAATGCATGTTAATCTTGGTAAGACTACTGTTTCACGTAACCGCTTCTACATCTTTAACCACTGAAACTCTTAATAAGGAGGATTTTGGAAACGTCAAAATCCTTCAAAATCATTTTTTCTAGATTGTATAAAAGTTAAACCCTCTCTTTTACATCTTACTTCCAAGCAGGAGAACTTTGTCTCACTTTTTAGAAACAATGAAGTCTTCTTGAGCAATAATTAATCTTTTAACAGATTTAGCAGCAGACTCACAATGCATAACTTTGCATCATGTTTGGACACACCCATTAATGGTTTTCTTGCCTTTATGCCAGCTTTTGTTTTGCTTGTTTCATTATAAGTCGACACAGTAAAGAAATCTCTTAAAGATCCACTCCAATGAAATTGCTAAATTGGTGTTTTTAACATGTTCTTGTGGCCTTTTTCTCCTGATGGGGGACCTATAAAGGTATATAAGCTTAAAACTGCATTTCTGAGTATTTCTTTATTTAAATTATTGTGAACTAATATAGCTGAATGCGATCTGCGGGGGGTGCATGGTTCAGTAGACTCACAGCAGAGCAGAACTGTGCACAAAGGACAGATGTAGAGACAGAGACTACTGCAACTTGGAATACATAAAGTCAACTAAAAATGAACATGGAGGTGTTTAATAGTTCTTTGTCTTTTCAATAACCTCTTACTTTCAGATTTGATAGACATGAATATGACGTAACAGTATTTTCCACATCTGACTCTGAGCTGTAGCATTGACCACATATGTTGTCATTTATTTTTGTGTCATTTTTCACACTGTTGTCTGAATTCAGGTGAAGCAGGTTATGTCTTGAACCATGTTGAACCCATAACCTTGCACAGAGTTATTGCTTTAAAAATATAATCTTTTAACATTTTTTTAATTTGTCTTTATTCAACTTTGTTTAACCAGATAAGTTCTATTGAAATTAAAAATCTCTTTTTCAAAGGAGCTCTGTTAAATGAAACACAAGAGGATCTGGTTTATGTGAAGCTGTTCTTCACTTGAGAATTTGTATGAGTGGAAAAAAGTAAAGAAAAAAGGAACGAGTAGTGAATTACTTTTCAAATAGATAATGATTAAAGTAATTTAGTTAGTAATTTTGATCCAGTAACTAAGTAAAGTAATCAATTACTTTATAGAAGTGACTTGCCCAACACTGCTCGCCGCCCTTTTTGTGGCACCACTAATGTTAGCTTGGGGTTGTGAGATGCTGTAAGCTTGCTGGACAGAGGGATGATGGGAAGTCAGGGCAAGCTTACTGCGCCCTAACGGTCCCACTCACAACTCAACACAACTCAACACAACACAACATGTTCTAGAAAATGACGCAGGTTTTTTGATTTTGGCTAAAAACGGTATAATCATAAATAAAAGATCACTGGGAAGACTTTTACAAGAACAGATCCAAATATAGTTGAAGTGGGACTTTAAAGTGAGAGTGGGTCAACCATAAAAACTATTCTGTTGTAGAAATAATTGCTCCTGCTCCAGATCATTGCATTCACGGTTTTCTTGAGGCTTACTTGATCCAATTCTCCAATTGAATTGATTATATGAAGAGTGCCATATGGACTAGAAGCACTGACACTGGATCTACTTATGGAGCCAGCTAGTTACGTTTTCATACCATTCCCTCGGCTACACCTAGAAACATCAATGTGAAATTTGAACAACTTCATTTTATTGTGCTTTTTGTTCCCCTTCCAATATCAGTATAAGCATACTAGACTCCTTTATAGCAAACACTATCAGGGGAGCCTCTGCAGCTGTGATATTGACAGAAAGGAGGGTCTGGATAATGCATAGACTGTGACTGCAGAGTGGATCATATTAACACATTTTATTGATGTGGCTCTTAGCCGATATCATATTCATGCAGAGCATGTTGTGTTGAAATAGTTCATATGAACTGGCGATGTGGCTCAGAGATTCATCTTGTGATCATCTAATAGACTAATGACATTATGAAATCTTCATATTATGTGAATCATACTCATAAGACTTGCATTTACTTTTCACTGACACCCAGAGAAATGTTCAAACTGGATATTGGCCTGGAAAGCAAAAGAAATCACTGTGCTAACATGTAGCTTCAGTGTGAGCAAACAGGAGACATGACACTTTTGACATTCACACTTTACATTTGAAAGCCTTTTACTCCTGAGAAATATTTTTGATATATTTCAATGTATTTTTGACAACAAATATGACACATTTTTAGTGCAATAAATGTAGATGGGGACAGTGTACATGTAACCACCTGTGGGCAGCTCATATAAGAGTATTTTTTAATGACAGTGTATTAATGCTACGCTGTGACAAAATATATAAATCAAAGTTTAAATGCACATATGCTTTGGGCCTTAAATGTAAGGTAGAAAAGTGCATGCATTGTAAGTACACTCCATTTACAGTAGTATGCTAAAGCGTACTAAAGATGTGATGCTTTTGATTTACGAGAAGTTTCTTCTAAAAACAAAGCCTTACTGACTTTTTGTTTGTACCAATGTCTTTTACCCAGTTATGGGTGTCGTCTCAACCATATACTGCAGCCGAAATGTTTACAGCCACATTTTTAGTTGTGGCTTCTGTCCAGTTATGAGAAAAGTCTTTACCTCAATGTGTTACACATACTTTAGTTTAAAAAGAGTTTTTATTTGCCTTTATTGATCAAATGTTTTGGCTTCACAGAATATATCTCTGTGTTTTTTATTTAATACTCTGCTATTATCATTAACAGATGATTTAAGATCATTCTGTTTGTCAGAAGTACCCATGTGAAAACCAAAGAAACTTCTAAACGTTGGCAAAAATATAAATAAGTAGGATTGAGATGCCACTTAAAGAGACTACGCAATAAAAGTTACAGAAATTCTAATAATTAACCAAGTTTTTTTCATTACTGGCAAGTAGCTTAAAACTGCAATGGGCCACATTCACATTTTGTTTTTTAAAAATAAGAAATTAAAAATATTTGGAAATGACCAAAATGTTCCTATCTAACATTTTTGGGACACCATTGGTGTGGTATTAGGTAAACATTAGTTTAAAATTAATTTTAGGATTATTTAAAATGCTGGTATTTTCATGTATATTTGGTGATAATGCTTTTTTTAAACTGTTATGATAAACATGTGAGCTGTTTTTAGAATGAATGTGATCTTAAATTATGTTTTAACAAGAACTCAAAACAGCATGTTTAGAAAGAGAGGGGTCATCTGAGAAAAGCAGAGATTATGTTAAAGGGCAACTTTCAACTTTTTTGGACTTTTAAGTGTATTGTAATGTTAATTCCTCATGAAAAACAACCTCAAAGTATTATTTTCTTCCGATCTCTGGGCATTCCTCTAAAACCCTGCTCTCTGAGCACCAGCCCCTTCCAATCCCTGAGAATGACTGGATCCCTATGTTCATATATATATAAGATCCTTCCAGAAAGAGGATATGCTGCCAACACTGCCTCCAGGCTAACACACACTTTCTCCACAGAGCTATAGCAGTGTTTAGCAAAACTTCAGGCTTTCATTTTATATGTACAATATGCACATCCATTGTTGCAAAAGTTTAGATGTTGTTTGTTTCAAGGATGAAACGCAGACACACTGCAGAGGCCGGCTCTAGGATGATGTCATGAAATGGGCGGCACCCACAAGGAGCGAAAGGCGGAGCCTCAGAGATTGAGGAATTTTACTTCCAGGTAGGAAATGTCAGGGTAAGTAAGCAGATCCCAGAGCAGAGTCAGAGGCAAGTTTTCACAGTTTATTTCTTAACAACTGAAAAGGAATGATCTGGCAGGGAGAAGTAGCCAAGAACATGCTTACGGAGAGGTGGAAACTAATGATGAGGAGCAGGTGTGCAAGGAAGCAGCACCAGTATGAGAGACAGCCACGCCCCTGCCCACGCTACTCTGCAGAAGCAAGAAAAAATGAAATAATCTGCACAAAACCACAACAAGGAAAGAGAAGATAAACCAAACCATGCCAGGAAAAGAGCTCATGAAAGTCACTCAGATTTCATATACATAGTGTTCTTTAGTGGGCCAAAGGTCATCCACAATCACAGATCTTATATAAGGATATAGTTTACTCTGAAAAGCTAAAGAATAGCATGATACAGGGCCGTCACTAGATTTTAAGAACAGGGGGGCTTAGCCCCCATGAGATGCACACAAAACAATATGAACAAATGTAGCTGTATTCTGGTTGACTAAATATTCTAACCAAATGTGCTTTTCAAACTTGCTGTGGTGAAATGCTGGTTTCTGTGTATCAAAAGTATCATGTGTGTAGCTCTTCAGCTTTACCAGTCTGGGCCCCTGTATCTTTGGCCCCTAAATCAAATCTTGTAATGGAATGAGTTGCTGCAGCAGCTTCATCACTGTCCCTCTCTCGGCCTGTTTGCTCTCCTTTCTCTGTAACACTTAGATCTTCCTCTCCCTCTTATTCCACCTGTGGTATCTCCTCTGTCTCTCCTTGCTGTCTGTCTTAAACTTGTCTGTTGACCCTTTTCTCCCTTCGCCTCTCCTTCTGTCTGACCCTTCAAGAGACATGAACACATATTGATCTGATAACTGGTCCAACATAGAGGCAGATGTCATGACTTTTGCTCACACATCACAGTCATTTGTTGCTCTCAGATATTTTGAAGTTACACAGAATATATTTTGGACACACATATGACTAAAATGTTTGCAATTTAAAGCCCTGAAAAACAGGACTACATGACTTGAGCTAAAGTAATATTATAACAGAACCCTCAACAATGTTTTGGTTGGGTTCATTTGACTCATATATTTCCTTTGGCTCTCTCCACTTTGTAATCTTGACTCTTAAATAAAAGCTCAAGTTTCAAACATGTTTAAAAGAACAGCACAATCAGTCTCACACTATAGGTCAGTAACACAATGATATCAACAACAAAAGCAACAATACAACCATGTTGACTTTTTGCTGGAATGAACTGACTGATGGTCTGACTCTTAAAGGACAGTGTGGTCTAGATTTGGACGTTTCCACTGGTGCACTGTGCTGTGGCGTCTTTTTAGAACTTCTTTTCTCTGGGTTCCAAACACGCCGGATTAGGGTTTAACCCAAATAACACACATGACTGGAGGAGGACGGATGGCCCAAGCTCTGCTGCATTGTCAGAAACCAGTGGCAGACGGTAGTGGACGTTCGTTTCAATGATCCCAACCACACTGAAGTGGTAACTCAAGTGTAATGGAAAAAGAAAGGTGACTGTGCTGTTTAACTTCGAGTTGGGTTGAGGTGAAGCAAGAGTTGAAAGAGCTAATGAACGTCTGATCATAAAATATCAGAGGCTCATGTCCCAGCAATCCCTCAAGACATGTTCTGCCATCAAAGCCATAGGGCTGTGACTTTTTTGATTTTACATGAAAACACAATCCTCTTGGCAAACAGAGTGGATAATCTCATTCATTTCCTCATGTAATTTGTCTTTTTCTTTGGCGATACCAAAGTTTCTCTTTCTTTTTTTCCCCTGCTCTTACCGAGCTTTAACATCTCACTTACTAGGTGCAATTCTATCATTCCCGCCCTCATATTGGCATAACTGGAATGTGTTATCCTGAAGCAAAGTACAAATAAAAAACACTCCAGATTAATCAGTCTCACAATAAAAGATGTAGACAATTGTTACCTAAAAACATGTCACCAATGGTGAATTCTCTTTCAGAGTGGCCAAAAGAGAAAAAAAATAAAGTGGGCCAAAGTTTTTTTTATGCATTTTCTGGTTTCTGTCCCATTTTTTGTCACACATTTTCGGCATATTAAGGAATGTTGCGCCTACATTGGACTGTGAGATGCTGACAGTGATTTTGTTTTAACATTGTTTTCAATAAAAGTATGGCGAACCAGCTCACTGTCAAGGGAAGATATCTCCTTTTACCTGTGTTTCTTTACTAAGTGAAAATTATTATCATTTCATTGAAATTAATTTCAATATACTGCCTTTCAAACTGTGTGTGATTGTGGCTCTGCATGCGACAGACTTCATTAAGTTTGGAAACACTTTGGGTTTTTGGGAATGAGTCTATGTGCTCCAGTAGCATCAAATCCTGCTTTTCCATCCTCTTTGTCATTTGCCACTTTTCAAAGATGGCACTAAGCAGACCTGAAACGCTTCAATGATTGTTTGTATTGTTTTATGTCATTATATGTCAAATACAATAAATATATAATACATAAAGTAACTTAAAATCTGTTGCATTGTAATTTGTAATGGTGTTTTTGTGTCAAATTTCAAATTACCTTTCAAAACAGCGCCCCCTTAGTGTAATGCCTTTTCATTTGCATGGCATCATGCTTTTTCTAACCCAAAATTCAAGATAGAATGCAATCTGTCAGACTCTCATCAGGACGGCCTCACGTCCAATGCTGTTGGGAGATGTTGAAGGCAGTGTGAATCCTAAAGCAGGATATGCAAGAACTTTCTGCCTCTCAGCTCCAAACACGTGCTGCAGAAGTCCAAATGTTAGTCCTGCGCATCAGGATGGAAGGGGGCATTTTTAAAGGGAGTGTTTTTCTCTCTAAAACATTTATGCCACAGATTTATTCATTTAAATGGCACTTTATTTAAAACTTGATTAGTAAATGAAGTGTGACAATTAGACAATCCTCTGATCACATCCTCAGGATCTGACCTGGTCTGTCCACATTAACACCGGGGTAAAGAAGGCTGGTCAGCGTCTCTACCACCTCAGACTAACAGCTCCCTACAAATATACTCAGGAACTTCTACGCCTGCACTTTGGAGGGTTTCCTCACCGGGAGTATCATCACATAAATAGGGGGTAGCTGCAAACAGGGCGTCAAGGTCATTAAAAGGTTGGTTTGCTCAGCCAAGCGCCTCAGCCGAACCACCCTTCCTACAGGACATCCACCAGGAGCAGTGTGAAGCCAGAGCTTTCAAAATGATCAGGGACAGAACTCACCCCAGCCACAGTCGGTACTGCCTACTGGAGGACGGGACCACTCCCTAAGGGAAAACATGAAGCGAATGAGGTGGGGCTTCTCTCCTCAGGTGGTGCGCATTTACAACTGTGCACTCCAGAGCTGATTATTTTTTCCCCGTATACCTTTCAATAGTGACCGGTCTCCAGTAAACGCCGGGTCTAAAAGGTGTTTGTTAGTTTAGACGCCGGTCTCTAATAGTGGCCGGGCTCCTTTAAGACACACCCACCCCCATCCCCCTGCACATGACGTGCACACAGTCGCATAGACACTGGGTATCCATGGTATTTGTGTTGTCAGCCAGTGTAGCGCTGGCCAAGAAATGCTCATTTGATTCAGCGTTTAAACTTTATATGGTGGCAAACATTCTGGTGAGAAATCTTCACCACATTTGGGGTGGATCCTAAACGTATCGGAGAATGGCGAACGCAGATGGTGGTATGAAGAACGCCACTGTAGAAAAAGGAGCAACAAGTAAAAAAATGACCTGGTGGAGTTGCAGAGAAAGTGAGCGATGAAATAGAAGAACTGGTTTGAGCATACATTACTGAACAAGGACAGAAAGGTGTCTCCAGGAAAATGATCCGCATGAAACACGAGAGGCTTTTTCAAACGGAGATTGATGATGCTTCACACAGAAAAGAAACGTTCACAGCCAGTGCTAACCAGAACAGAATCCAATGTTCTCATCATTTCAGTAAAGCTTGAAATGTTCATCTGATGTCTGTGTTTTGTGACCGAATTTTTACAGCACAATGAACCCATAAACCATCACCATCCTGTCTGTGATGAAAACGCCGGTCTCCAATAGACGCTGGTCTCTAACAAATGCCGGGCCGGCTGCCAAATTTGCAAAATGTAGAAAACATTCATATAAACATCACATGAACAAAGCGAAATTATTCTGTAAACTTTTCAATCTTTGTTTGATCATCACATGTTTCAAAGTTTAGCTTAGAAATGTAATCTTTAGGAAAAGCACCTTTTATCTATCTAGATCTAAATAGATGGGAAAAGACATGCATTCATATTTATGCAACCCAACATAAACCACGGGGCTTCTTAAAGGACACAGCAGCGCTAAAGAGGTGCTCCAAAAATAACTCCAAAGAGCTGCAACAAATACAGTCATAAACATGGAAGCTAATTTAGGAGCACATAGTGTGTGATTCCATTGCTTTGTTGAGTATCAACTGTACGATGTTTTCATTGGTCTACCAAAAGGAATTGGAGGCAGGACTTAACATATCTAGGAAAGTGGACTTGAAATTGATTTTGTTTTAATTTGTCTTTTTTTATATTTATTATTATTATTTAATTATTTATTTTTTATATGTTAAACATGTCAAATTGAATTGTAATTTTTCATATTCAATTCTAAATTCCAAAATGCCTTTTTCCAATTTTAAGTCTGCATTTCATGTTGAATTGCCAATTGAATTTCCTGGACTTTGAATTATGGGTAAAAAAAATGTCCATAAAATACACATTGATGTTGAAGTTAGTGACCATACTGTATGAAGGGTCAGCTAAAAGGAAAGGAGGCCACTGAGCAATGCTTGCCACATCTCACCTCTCTTGGCCTATGGGGTGGACAGGATTGTACGGGTCCTATCTGAAGGTTGAGGGTTGATAAGGAATTAGTGTGTGTGTGTGTGTGTGTGTGTGTGTGTGTGTTTGACAGTGCCTGCTGACAGTGGCTGAAACGTGTGTTATGAATTTATCAGACCGGGTGCCTGACCCGTCATCGAGTAGATTGGGGTCCAGTTCCAAATTTTGTGGACTGCTACCATGATCGGCATGCGTGGCAGCTACCTGACCCTTCCCATACACCCCCTTTCCACCATGACACACACACACCGACAATCTGCCTCAGTGATCAACACTTTAGACTGATTGGGCCAGCAACTGCAACAGCTGGCTGAGGATTAAGTCCAGATTCAACATGTATGTACTTCTGTGTGTGTTGGCGTGCATGCTCATGTTTGTGTGCGTGTACGTGGCATAGGGACTGGCTGGTCCCTCTGGCACCTGTCGCCCAAACCCAATCCCTTCCCTCATAAGCTGGGTGGATGAACAGAGCCCAGTCCTCCTGTGGGACCCTGCACTCCTGCACTAAAGCGGCGTCAGCCTGAATAGATGAGCCCAGCTGGGTAACAGGGGTGTGAAGGGGGAAACTGGGTGACAGCTCGTACTGGGACTCAGGGCAGGGTGATCTATTTTATGCTCCCAAACAGATGTGGAGAACACAACAGCACAATGAAAACAATTTCAAACAAGCTACAGATAGAAAAATAAAAACAGACATGTAAACGATACTGGAGTGACCTCAGCAACACCCCTGTTAGCACCCTCGGGGGATGAAATTATAGGGCAAAACAGCTTATGTGGATCAAACTGCTATTAATGGTACTTATAACACATGAGGGTGAAAAGGTTCTGACAATTCAGGCCTACATCTGTGAAACAGCGTGAGCACATATACCGAAATATTGGCAAGGGAACACACACACACAAGTCCAAAGGGAATTCTACTGGTGAGAGAAGGCAGCACTCAGCTCTCAGCACCTTTCCTCCAACTTGTGTGATGACTCTATTTTCAGACGGATACACTCTTCCTCCGCCTTCATGACTGACTCCAGCAGACTCAAAAAATACCACTCTTATCATCACTGTTTGCCATAACTATAACCAAATTTTAGGATTTGTACAGTTATGATAGATGTTAACTTTGTATATTTAAATATAACACAATCTTTGCATTTTATTGAACTGTTACCAAGCCAAATAAAGTTATTAGTATAAGGCTACAAGGCCTAATTTTCCTCATTTACACTAGTAATCGGTGTTGGAAAAACCAAAGAGAGACTGACAGCAGGTTTGCACTGTACATGTAAAGCTGCACATTAGTCTGAAAGAGAAGCAATCTGCAATGAGTTTATACTAACCCCCACAATACCCTGAGTCACACACCTACAGCTCAAACAAAACGTTTGTGACATGGACAGTAATTGGCTTGCTGTCATAGTTTTACTTTCTAGCACCGTCTTCTGACAACAACTTCTTTAAAATGCTCAATAAGGGCTGTGCAAGGCATGCTGGGAATTTGGAAGAGCATTATAGAGAAGGTAACAGGCCAAGTAACAGACAATTTAATTTAATAAAAGACTGGGTTGCAACATGGCTTTTTAGAAATGTTCTGCTATTCGTAAATCCTTTCTTTTCTGCCATTTGTCCAGCACTGTTAGCTCTAGGGACAGTAGTCTCTTCAGTGTCCTGTTGACACACGAGTTGTCTAAAAGAGGTTTTACTCAACAATGCACTGATTCAAAAACATCTGGTATGGTTTCTCATTGAATGGCTAAGCCATAGTAGTTTGCCTGTTAAATGGAAAGCAGTGCAATTCTTTTCTAACTATTCTTAAGTTTATTCATGTTTTTTTCATGATTTGTGGACATTTAGTTATTTAAGATTTAATTTATGGATTATGAGCCCCAGTTCACTAACATAATTAAGAAATAATAAAAGGGCACTGCACAAAACTCCAGAAACATCCAAATGCACCCAATTAACATTGTTCTAATTCATGTAAATCCAGATTATTACAGTGAGAAAAATAGTCATTAGTAAATTAAAATGAAGGTAAAAAAAACGACCAACATATAACAGAAGAGTTTTAAGTGTCATCTCTGTAATTGAGCAAGCAAATGGGTGGCAGTGGAGAAGAATGACAGATTTGAAGAACTCAGAATCAGTCAAGACAACTATCTGCTGAATGGTTAGGGCCTGAGAAGGAAGAAAATAAAACACAAGAACAATGGAAAATATATACCAAGTCATATATACCAACTCCGTTAACACAGACTTAATTACTGGCTAAAGCGGCTGTCCTCAGAGTAAAGCGCGCTCACTTCTCCTCTTTTCTTGCTGCCAACATATAAAAAGTCAAAATGATCAAACGGAGAGAAGGCCTCCAAGTCGTGTGTCTGTCATTCAATCATGGATTGTGGAGATTTTCATTGTCTTTATTAAAACCAATACACAAAAATACAGTTTTGCATTTAGGTGATGTTATTTTATTTTATGGAACTGTAATTTAGTTGGAGGAAGTTCTCCGTTAATGACAAAAACAGCCATTTGTATCATCATGAAGTTCTCCGCTGTTTAAGCGGCTCGGACAGTGGTAAAGAAGGCAGAACTGTTGGGAAATGCTACTGCTGGTAGCTGGTGCTTTTAAATAATTTTTTCTTACACTTTTTGATTATGCCATCCATCCATCCATCCATTTTCTTCCGCTTATCCGGGACCGGG
>BSAI01000085.1:1260801-1368070 GCA_036245035.1 Adrianichthys oophorus | reverse complement strand
ATGTTGTGTGTGTATATGTTGCGTATGTTGTGTGAGTGTTTGTTGTGTGTGTGTATGTTGAGTGTGAGTGTATGTTGAGTGTGAGTGTATGTTGTGTGAGTATATGCTGTGTATGTTGTGTGTGTCTATGTTGAGTGTGAGTGTATGTTGAGTGTGAGTGTATGTTGTGTGTGTGTATGTTGAGTGTGAGTGTATGTTGTGTGAGTGTATGTTGTGTATGTTGTGTGTGTATGTTGAGTGTGAGTGTATGTTGTGTGAGTGTATGTTGTGTGTTTGTGTATGTTGTGTGTGTGTATGTTGTGTGTTTTCAGTGGCCTTCATCTCAGAGGAGGTGGTGAATTCTGCACACATCATTGAACTAAGTGACTAGTTTGTAATCCTGTATGTGTAACCACAGCAGATGATTACAGTCATGATGTACTTTTAAGTCACTTAAAATATGAATGGCTTTAAAAGAAAGGTTTTTTTTGTTTGGTAAATGCTAACAAGCTTTACTTTGTGTTTGTTTGCCCAGAGAAACCGATAATCAAGTTAATCATTTGGCTTTTTTCTATTTACTCATTATTTTTAGTAAATGACAAGTGTCAGTGACACTTTTTTGTCTAAGCTTGACACATTGCAAAATCTTTGGAAGATCTCTGCGACAGATTTGTCAACAGTTTAATCACTGTTGCTACTTTCTGTTGAAATAAAAATGCTAGTGTCTGTTAAGGGCTTTATAGGAAATGTGTTAAGCCAGCTTTTTGAAAAGCAATGTTGAATTGAGTCTCAGTTAAAATGACAGAGTGCCTTTTTAATGAAACAATCAGATGAACAATCACAGAATAGAAAATAGCAAAGACAGCAATTTTCAATATAAACATTTTATCAATATTTGATCACAATAAAACACCAGCAAGGATAAGAATGTCTTCTTAGCACATATGGAAAAATAGAGTATTCATTTTACTAGTTTTGAATGTAAGACAAATTGGAGCTGGGCTTTTATTCTAAACATCTGTATTTTTGACAGCTTCCTGAGACCAGTTTTCCTGTCCATACATTTGTAAACAGATCTTCATCCCACTTTTCTTTTCATGCATTCATCCTTTTCCCTCCCAGGCTGGTCCAAATATCGTTGTGACCTGTCTTTGTCTCACAACAGCTTATGAAGGAACCGCCTTACATAGCATCCAAAAAAACCCAAACTACCAGGACTTGACAGAATTCCTTCTCATCCTTTCAGAGAAAACACAAAATGAGGGAATGATAAAACTTTGACTGTTTCTAATCTCTTTTCTTAAAAGATGCAGGAACAGTATCTGTTTGCTAAAGTGTGACTGGGAGGAGAGACAGAGAAGGAAGAGCATTTCTTTGAAGAGTTGCACATTGCCTCTTGCTGATCAAAGTGCTCTGCAGCCTTTGTGGCTAATTGTGGGGATTATCTGTAAGTGCTTGGAAAGGCCAGCCTCATTTTATGGGGCTGGTGTCCCAAACTCTTATGTGGACCTGAATTACACGCACAAGCACGCGCACACATGCTATGTACACACACATGCTTGATTGAACGCACGCACGCACGCACGCCCAGAGTTTGAATAAGAATTGCTATTTAAAGTAAGTGCTGAGGAAATCCATAACTGACCTTAAATATATCATTCCAGTTTTTCTGTTTGGAATAAGACAATACTATAAAATACGACAGCAGAGCACTCTGAAGAGTAAAATACTGGTTTCAAAGCGGGAAGGGACATGAAAACGCAGACATGCACTCATGCATGCACACAGAGGCAGACATATCCTTTCATGTTGATCTAGTTTCAAGGACGGTGGCTGGAGTGGACGGTTCAGAGTGCCAAACGACTTGTCAGTTGTAAAACTGCCTCCCTTAAAGCCACTTCCCTCTGCAAAGACAGTCACACACGAGCATGTGCACGCTCAAACACACACTTGAAGCTGTGGTCAGCTGAGCAGATCTAAAGTGAGGTCAGGAGCAGTTTGGAAACACACACACAGCCCAGCGCAGAGACTTTATGAGACTTCTCTAGTTTGCTTGACCACAAGCACACACTTTGGCATACGTGGACATTTACAGCACAAGAAGTCTTGCACAAAGCTAATATAGAGGATATGGTTTTTCTGAAGAGGGAAAAGGGTGTGTAGTCAGCGTTTGGTTCAAGCAATTATCGGAGTGTCCAAACCTCTTTCCTGCAGCCACAGTGGAGCCAGACAGAGATCACACACACTCAAACAGACACCAGAACAGCTCTCACTCCAACAAAGGGATTTGCTGAGGATAAATCCACTTCTATTCACCATGTAGGGTTTTACAAGGTTAGGTCTGAAAGCTTTGAGCCACTACCAACTACAAGTGTACTACCAGCTGGCCCTTGGCCTCCAGTGTGAAAGCGTAAGTGCTTAATTCTGCCTGCTGAATGGCTTTCTGCGCCCGGAGCCCCAAAAACCTCTCCAATCAGATGAGCAGAGAAGACAATGGCGAGGAGCTAATCTTGTCTTCATGCAGCCTTTGTCTGTGAGTGGAGGCACTTGTAGAGGCCGTGTTCAGGTAAGACAGTGTGTCAAAGGTTAAGCTAGGATATCTAGACGTGCACACACAAGTTAATTAAAGTTTGTCTAAGGGGGTGAGAGTGTCTGTGGACGAGGCTGCTGGAGTCTGAGGGCTGGCCTGAGAAAGGAATGCTGTTCACTTCAAAGTTAGCCAACAACTGTTTCAAAAAAAAAGTGAAAGTGGAACAGCAGTCTGAACCCTCACAAGCACGTGTCTTTCTTATAGGTGGTGCACAGTAAGCACATGTAGGCGCTTTAACAGCCACTTAGCTAGACAGGAAGATCATACTGGCAACCACATCCTTTATTCTAAGAGACCCACTATACAAAAAAGAAAAGGCTTGTTTTGTAAATATGGAAAACTTTACTATATGTATATATATATCTTAGAATGAGAGCAAAACTGTTAGCACTCATACAAAATAAAGGGGATGTAATGAACCACTGGTACATTCTTTTATTTTGGCAGTACAGTGTTCCCTTGTTTGTCATGAGGGCTATGTTGCATAAATAATCCACAATTGGTGAAATTATGAAAGTAGGATTATAGATGTTTAAGGCCGTAAAACTCCCTACTACACACTCGATACCCTTTTTTTAGACAGACACGAACATTTTCACACTTTTCTTTCTTGTTCAAACTCTCAAAGATCAAACTTTCGTAAAAAAAAAAAAAAAAAGAAAATAGGCCCAGTTTTATAGAATGAAAACAAAGATTTGATTGAAGATTTGGGAAGATTTGGAGTGGAGAGCTGCCCATTTCTGTGCAGGAGGCCTGGCAAGGAGGAAACTGATTGACAACGGTCTCCAGTCAATCCGGGTTGTAGGTGCATTCTGGCAGCCACGCCTTTGTCAGTCTGCCCCAGGGCAGCTGTGGCTACATCAGTAGTTCACCATCAAGAGGTGTGAATGAATAATATACTTTGTAAGCGCTTTGAGCGTCTGGAAAAGCACAGAAAAATCCAAAACATCCAATCCTTTCACATTAGGTGGCATTTTTCTTTATATCTAAAAACCTGTATCTGATAATTAGCATTAAATGACTTGAGATTTCAAGAAAAATCGGCTGGTCAAGGAAATGGTAGAAAAAAACGTGTAACAAAAGAATGAACGAAGAAACAGACAGCAGACGTGTAGAGGAGGAAGAGAATAACCTCTGGAGGGATATAAAAGGAGAGTAGTCTGGAGAAAGAGATGAAGAGGACGGAAGGAGGATAAGGAGGAGCGAAGATGAGCAGACAGTGTCCTTTATGTATTGGCTGAGTGTCTCCCAGGGCTTTTGTAATGCTTTATACAGACCCACTTTCCAAGGTCGCTGCATGGCTGCCTTCCTCAGCTGTTTTCATATTCAGTTTGAGTCTTCTTTTTTATTTCTGTTATTGTAGAACAAGCACAGATTATTACCCAGTGACAGACTATCAACAGAAAAGTTTACATAAAAACTAAATAAATGAGACCCAGTTGAGATTTTAATCTGTGTTATGGTGTGCTGCACGTATAACAAGACAACTTTGAAGAACACATTTGAAACCAAACTGCATGTTTGATCATAAATGAGTGTCAAGCAGGTACGAGCTCTCCAATGTGCAAATAAACGCTTCAACCAAAAACATCTCTCTTTGCTCTCAGCAAAGCTTAGATTTGCAGAGTTAAATTTCAGTCGATGACAGAATCTAAGGAACTTTGTTTGAGAATTTAGGTTTCAGCACAATTACCTGCAATGGGCCAAAAAAGAGACAATGAAAAGAACAAGCAGAGGAGCGATCAGGAAGTCCCACTTGACAAAGTGAGACTGGTCATCATCTAATCAGCAGAAATGCTCTTTTTACCAAAATAAATCCAAGAGAGAGCATGAGAGAGCATGACTTCATGAAAAGTCTGATAAAGGTGTGCATCCCTCATACAAAAGGCTCCAATACACATTCGACATTAATTCATATTGAAAGTCATGATAATTCATGAAGATATTTAGAAAATATTACAATAGCCATGAAATGAATGTTGACAATTTCCCTCAAAATTTGCAACAATGAAGTCATTTAGTATTTAAAAGCAAGTCAGATATACCAGTTGTACCAGCAAAGACAATAACAATGACTGATACACAGGACATAAGTGAGTAACATTTGGCAGATTTACAGTAAAAAAGATTCAAGTCGATATTTCCTTTGTTTTAAAATGATACCTTAAAATGCTTTAAAAAGTTATAGGAAAAATCATTTTCACTAAATAGGACATTTCAGGTACAACTCATTGACAAAGCTGTCTTCTTGCAGGTTTGGTCTAGAGCCCAAGAGAGGTGAGTCCCTATAGATTTCTGTTCTCTGTCAAAATGTCACGTACATGTGGCAGGAATATCACAGGGATGACCCCATTTTGACCCCTCCTGCCATCTGCTTTGACTGGGCTACACCAGGCCCTGTAGCTTGCCTGCCTACATGGTTCCTGACCCATTCCACACGCCAAAAACAAGACAGATGCCCCTGAAACCCCAACTGAAAACCAAACCCACCCTAAGCTGTCAACAGCCTCTTGTAGTCATCCAGACCAGACACCCAGGATCCCCTCTATCTTCTTCTTTTTCCACTGTTTCTACAGTTGCGGCTTCACTCTGTCGGTGAGGAAACGTATGCTGTGTGACCCCAGTGTGCTGAATGCAGATGGAGCATACAGCTTGTGAACATATTAGCATGTCTGTTTGTTTGGAGTGTCCAGAGGACCATAATGTACAAAAACCTTTATTTAAACATGGGGCATATTTATTAATATCTGAGTAGAAGCAGCTCAGAACACTTGTAGACAAAAACTCCTGCATACTTGCATGCGCAGCCACAGACGTAGACACACAAACAGGAGGCCGCGGTCCATCCTCTGACCGGCCGGTGACCTGACAGCCCAGCAGCTGCTGGCTGTTTGATGTTTCACCCTGAAGATCATATTTCATTTCCAGGCTTTTCAGCCAATAAGAGAAACACAGACTCACAGAGGGAGGCTCTTCTTCATCTGCTCAGCTTTTGGCACCATAGCGCCACCGACCAGACAGTACTGTGAAAACCCTAAAAAGATCAGCCAGTAACAACTGTGGGAAAAGATTTCCCACAAATTTACCTTTGCAGGTAATCTGAAGACCCAGGCTAACACATAGTCATGCTTGTGAAATTCAGACCCCACTTCACAGAGAAAAAGGTAAAATCACAATGTTATACTGGACTCTCACACCAACAAAATCAACTAAAAGTTGCACAACAGAGAGTGCTGTAAGTGTCCTAACTTGTGTGTGTGTGTTGGTGTGTGTGTGTGTGTGTCTGCAGCAGATGGAGACAAGCTAGACATTAAAGCCCCTGGCTGGCTGACATGAAGTCATCACATGACAGCAGTGTCGAACGCGCCCCACAGAGACGTGCGCACACACACATGCAAAAACTTTTGAGGTCCTCATACCAACAAATACTCAAGTGAAAGTTGAGTTTTGACTTCTTAATATAGATATACAATCAAGTCCAAAAATGTGATTTTGAACATGTCCCTTTTTGTTCTAATGCTAAGAAAAGCAGAACATGTTTTTTCACATTGATGCTTCTTATGCACTGTCTTATTAATTTCTGGGAGATGCTGTGCTATTTCCAAACAGGAAGCCCAACAATGGTTTTAGTCAGGCTGCATTAGCAAGAGCAGACAGAGTAAAAAAATCCAAATGAAATGGTTAATTGTGGCAAAACTCTGAGCGATCAACACTTTTTTACCAAAGGTATTTCTCACCCATCCAAATGATCAGAATCCGATGTCCTAATCATTTGGCCTGGCCACATGAGTATAAAGTAAAAAAAACAGGCATGCAGACTGTTTTCACCAACATCTGTGAAAGAATGGGCTTCTCTCAGGAGCCCAGTGAGTTCCAGCGTGGAGCTGTCATAGGATGCCGCCTGTTCAGCAAATCCAGTGGTGAAATGTCCTAAATATTCCACGGTCAACAGCTCTATCAGAACAAAACGAAAGAGTTTGGGAACAACGGTGGATGTTGAAGCAGATAGTGCAAAGAGGTCCCCAACTTTCTGTACAGTCAATTGCAACAGAGCTCCAAACTTCATGCGATCTTCAGATTAGTCCAAGTACAGTTCACAGAGAGCTTCATGAATGGGTTTCAATGGCAGAGCAGCTGCATCCAAGACACACATCACCAAGAGCAATGCAAAGCGTGGGATGCAGTGGTGTAAACACGCCGCCGCTGGACTCTAGAGCAGTGGAGACACCTTCTCTGAAGTGATGAATCACACTTTTCCATCTGGTAATCTGTTGGACCAGTCTGGGTTTGGAGGTTGCAGGAGAACGGTGCATTTCAGACTGCATTATGCTGAGTGTGAAATCTGGTGGAGGAGGAATGATGGTGTGGGCTTGTTTTTCAGCCCCTTGGTTCCAGAGAAAGGAACTCTGAATGCTTCAAGATACCAAACATTTTGGACAATTCCATGCTCCCAACCTTGTGGGAACAGTTTGGAGTTTGAACAGTTTGGAGTTTGAACAGTCTGGAGTTTGAACAGTTTGGAGCGGCTCCTTCCTCTTCCAACATGACTGTGCACCAGAGAACAAAGCAAAGTCCATAAAGACATGATGACAGAGTCTGGTGTGGATGAACTGGACTGGCCTGCACAGAGTCCTGACCTGAACCCCAGAGATTCACATAATTCACAGCTTTGGGATGAATTACAGCAGAGACTGAGAGCCAGGTCTTCTCCACCAACATCAGAGTGTGACCTCACCAATGCGCTTCTGGAAGAATGGTCAAACATTCCTAGAAACCCTCCTCAACCTTATGGACAGCCTTCCCAGAAGAGTTGAAGCTGTAAGAGCTGCAAAAGGTGGAACGACAACTCATTGAACTGTATGGCTTAGGAATGGGAGAGCACTTCAGTTCATATGAGAGTCCAGGCAAGTGAGTGAACACTTTTGGTATTATAGTGTATCTAAAGAAAACATAATAAAATAAAAATGACACATTGTTAAATATAATAAAAAGATGCATGACAACTGACAAATGACTTCAATTAGAGTTGTCTGTCGTTTATCACAGAAGTTATGTCATAAAAATAACCTGCAATAGGTAAAATCCATGAAGTAGTCATCCATCCATCCATCTTCCACTCATCTGGGACCAGGTTGCGGGGGCAGCAGTCTAAACAAAGATGCCCAGACTTTCCTCTCCTCTGACACTTCTTCCAGCTCCTGAGAGGGGACTCAGAGGCGTTCAAATGCCAGCCAAGAGACGTAGTCTCTCCAGCGTCTCCTGGATCTTCCCCGGGGCCTACGCCCAGTTGGACATGCCCAGAACACCTCACCAGGGAGGCGTCCTGGAGGCATCCGGTCCTGATACCAGAGCAACTTCAACCAGCTCCTCTAGATATGGAGCAGCAGCTCTCTCCGGGTGACCGAGCTTCTCACCCTATCTCTAAGACAGCGCCCATCCACTCTACAGACAAAGCTCATTTCAGCCACTTGTAGCCGGGACCTCGTTCTTTCAGTCACAACCCAGAGCTCAATATATAGGAGAGTACTGGAGTGAAAATTGACCGGTAAATTATGAGCTTTGCTTTCTGGCTTAGCTCTCTCTTCACCACAACAGACCGGTACAGCAACCGTATAACAGTGGGCGCAGCACCAATCAGCCTGACGATCTCACGCTCCGATCTTCCCTCACTCGTGAACAAGACCCCAAGATACTTAAACTACTCCACCTGAGGCAGGAGCACTCCACCCACCCAGAGCGGACAAACCACCTTTCTCTGGTCGAGAACCATGGCCTCAGACTTAGCGGTGCTGACCCTCATCTCAGCCGCTTCACACTCGGCTGCAAACCGTTTCAATGCATGCTGGAGGTCCTGACTCGATGAAGCCAACAGGACAACATCATCTGCAAAGAGCAGAGAGGAAATCCTGTGGCTCCTGGCTGCGCCCAGAAATTCTGTTCATAAAGACTATGAACAGAACCAGTGACAAAGGGCAGTCCTACTGGAGTCCAACATGCACCGGGAACAGGTCTGACTTACTGCCAGCTATGTGAACCAAGCTCCTTCTCTGGTCATACAGAGACCGAATAGCTTTCAGTAAGGCTCCCCGGACCCCATATTCCCAGAGCACCCTCCACAGGACACCATGGGGGACGCGGTTGAACGCTTCCTCCAAATCCCCAAAACACATATGGACAGGATGATTGAACTCCCACAAACCCTAAAGAGGGTGTAGGGCTGATCCATAGTTTCTAATGTAGTAGTCATCTTTATTTATTTTTTTTTATTTCTAGATGTTTTAAGACTGTGAAACCCCTCACTGCACGCTTTATACATTGTTTTCAGACAGGTTTTAATTTTTGTACAATTTTCTGTCTTGCTTAAAGTCTCAAATTTAAATCTTTGTAGTAAAATTAAGTCCATTATTGTAGAAGGAAACCAAACATCCGCTAGCAACTGAAGATTTTTGCAAATTAGGCAAGCTGAAAGCAAACTTTTCAGGACACATGGCACAGAGGAGATAGATTTAAAGGGCCTACAGCCAATCAGGACACATAACACAGTCCTTGAGGCCGCGAAAGATGAACCACAATGGAGCGAGGGGCCACAGTTCTTGGCCCTAAAAGTCATCAGGTATTCTTTCCTTAATGAGGTTAAAATGATGCACATAGGTAGGCAAGCAAAATCGAAACAAAATATCACATGCTGCATTGAGAACAATATAGCAAAAAATAAAAATCTGCCGTATTTTGCGCCATTGCATTTTCATCCACTGTTAGGAGTGGATTTGGCTTCTTACTGTGGCCACTCAAGCGTGAGAAGTGGAAAGGGGACTGCCCCAGGCTAAAGGCCAGCTTTAGTTAGCTCTTTCAGAATGAAGCACATAAACACACACAGAAGTAAAGGTTTCACATAAGCATCTTCACCAGAAATTTAAGAAGAAAAAGGCTTTGGTGCAAACGTGGTTGCTCACCCTTGACTGAACATGCACACAGGCATATGTGTAGATGCCATTTATTTGAGAGGCATGAACTAACATTAAAACTACACGCACTCACTTAAGTTCCACCATCACATTAAAACAACTTAACGTGACCCTACTTGTGCTAAAATGACAGTGAAAAGCATGGTGCCTTCCCTCTTGTTGAAAAAAGGGATTTTGTTCCTGCTTGGTGACAAAGAGCAAACCAGTATGCCTGACTTTGAGGCTTGTTTCCATCTCCAGCTTTCAGCTTTGCTAAATTGCTCATTAAAGTGTTTTTGCCACATTGTAAGCCAAAAAGACTGCCTTTATATTTGTGAGGTTTGAGTCCAGAGGAAAAGTAAAAGAAATCTGTCATTTTAAACATGTATCTTTGACTTACGACCAGTAATGCCACTACTTAGAAGAAGAAACATGGAAGAAAAAAACAACAACAATCTAACGCATAATTTGGTCATTCTAATTTTATATGAGCTCAGAATAAATGCGAATATAAAACCAGCAATTTCCTTTTTCTTCTCTTTAGGAAAGCAAAAAGTAAAAATACAGGCTGGGTGTAACACATTAAAGATGTCAAGGAACTTGCTTTGTTACACCAAGAGACACCAAAGATGTGGTCAAGAAGTACCTGAGCGATTCATAGGTCAATGTACAAAATTAATCAAGACCGAGACTTGAGGTCTGAAGAGATCATCAGTTAAATTTGAGGCTACTGGCTACTAAAACTTCCAGTACTAATTATTATGGTTCATCTTTGGGAAACAAAATGCAGAACATCTTTGTTTGGCTATATGTAAAAAACAGACCCAGTTCAATGGGTCTAGAGTTATAAAAATGTTGTACATTTTTACTTCCACACATGTTGTATTTTTTTGAATTTGTTACACTCAAAACAAGCATATTCTCTAAAGGATGATGCAGGATGCAAATGAAATAACCAGCAGACCTGTGAACATAGATGTAGTTAAAAAAGGGAGAATGCATCAAAAGGAAGACAGTAACTTTAGTTGGATCTATCTTAGCATAATTAGTGACATGACTGCAAGCTTAAATGTAAAATACTAATCTGTTGTATTGTGCTCCTCTGTTCAAGTGTGAAGGTTTGCACTGTAGTCTAGTCTTCTATTCCATGTTTCTGAGAGAGTCAAAAGGATGAGTATGTATTACTGTAATGTATGGAAATAGATGGTTTTTTTTTTTTTTACTTTGAACCAATATAAATTCTTAAAGTTTTCTCCCTAAAATGACCTTAAATTGTATGAGTGTAATTCTGAGACTTTAAGGCCTTTAAAGGAGCTCTGAAATGATTTTGAAAAATATTGACTATGAGTGACTGAACATATGAGGCGATAAAGACAATCACGGATAGGTGAACACACACATACTATTAGCCTAACATGGCCTTGATTGTCTGTGACCTGTTTCTTTGGCCTGGCTTACCCTTCTCAACACCGCCATAAACATGACAAGGCTTCGGGATCAAAGCTGTCTGCTCCATTGCCCCCCTCACTTACAGACAACAAGAGCCAGACAAACTCAGAGAAGGCTCTTTGTCTTTGACTGTCATCAGTCCTATTAGAGCTGGTGGTCCAAGAGTCTTCCCACATCACACAGAATCTTTTGGCAGAACTCTTTTTTGCTAAGAGGCACTGGAGGCCCCTAGCTTCTCATTTGGCTGCCACCGGCAGAAAACACTTTTGTAAGGATTTAAGTTGTGTCACAGCTATGCAGATTCAAAGCTACCAACAATGTGCAATTTACAAAGGCTGATTAGGGCTAAATGTGGTTTTGTTTACACTTTTAGACAACTAAGGGTTTTAGAGCAGTATTGTGTTCACTAGATTAATGCAGCAGAAAATGTGTACAATCCAGAGCTTTTGTTTGCCAGTCCCAAGTCTGGGTAAATGCAGAAAGTTGGGTCAGTAAGAACATCCAACATAAAAAAAGCCAAATCAAAGTGTGTGTGAGTGTGTGAATCATAGTGGAAGAGGACACGAGGGTAGTTATGTGAGTAAAGAAAATGCAAAAGACTGGGTTAGATGATGGTGGATCATTTGCCCTATAGATCCCTAAATCCCTGGGAGCAGCCAAAAGGCAATGAAGAAGGTTGTTCAGTAGATTCAACACAGCCTGCAGACAGTGTTGAGTGCAGTCTATTTGGATTTGTCCAACAACAGAGATGGGCAGAAATAATGCAAACACAAGGACAAAGTGATGAAGCTTGTCAGTGAGAACAAGTACTGATACTAAACTCAGAATAATACAAACTACCTACCTGAGAACTTTCTGTTGTGGATGGGTGGGTGGGGAGGGGGCGTGTCAGGATGGAAATAGCATAAATTGTCTGACCTAACTGACTCCTGCATAAGGTGTCATTGCAGGATTTTCAGAAACTTGTTAAACTGCTGCTTTCATTCTTCTCTACAAGCTTTAGTTTATCTGTTTGAATTTTCCTCACATTTTTGATTCGTATCTAAACTAACTAAGTAGTAATGTAATTAGGGAAAACAGCAACAGTGGGAAAAAATGAACACAATACATGTAAGATCAGAAAATAATTAAATATGGTCACTAGGCAGTTGCCAGGTGAGATTAAAGAAAAAAAAAACATGGGATGCCCTTCCTGTCCTCAGCATCAATCATAGTGTCCTATTCCCCATTCCGGTTCTTTGAAGTCTAATTTTTTTTTTAAAGTTTGCTTAAACAAAATAATTTTACGAGAAATAGCAACAGTATCACTTTCTGTGAAAAAGCTTTGGTTTTCCCAAAATACATGCAGGCATTTAGTAGTGGTATAAGTTTTGTTCCTTCCACCTGAAGGAAGAATAGGATAATGTATGTGTATAAAAACTAGGGCTGTCAACGTTAACGTGTTAACACAAACAATGAATTTAAAAAAAATAAGGCGTTATTATTTATTAAAGCAGATTAATCACAAGTCAGAAGTGACAGTCTTCTGCTTTGTGTCGGGCATTATTTCCACTTATACCATGGTCATCTACAAAAGAAATAAATATTCAAACAATTGCTACTTTACTCTTTATTCTTGTTATTTTTTCACAAAACGCAGGCTGGCAGACCTTGACTGCGATTTGTGAGTTTGTGATTTGCAAAGGAAAGTGATATATGTGCTGATCATCACGATGGATTCAATAAAGCATCAGTTCAGAGAGAAAGCTCACCTCTTACTGCTCGTTTTTGTCCAGTAGATGAAGGAAAAAGTTTGTTTTCAAGAAGCCTGTGCAGTGATACAGAACATTTGGACGATGTCTTTTTAGGTGTGTGTAAACACCCAGCAGCCAATCAGATTTGAGTATTCACCCGAACCATTGAAAGTGCAGAAACACAATGTTTGTTTCTTAAGGCTGTATATCAGGATCCTTGTTTTCTTGGAGTAATACTGCAGACATTAAAGTCTTTACAGTTCTTTAGAGTTATGTTTATCTTACTGATGATGTGTTTTGTGCACACAATTTACATTTCCAGTATATCTGAGATAACACTTTACAAATTAAAACATTTCAGAAAAAGAAAAATGAAGAAAAAAACATTTCTCTCTGGCCTTTTTTTGTTCAAAAGTCACATAATGTGGTTAATTAATATCAAACCAAAAGTCTGATTAATTTTTTTAATCAATTGACAGCACTAATATAAATGCAGACAGCAAAATACTTAAGACACATGAGCACGCACAGTAGGGTTGTGGACAGGTCCAACAACACCTCTGAGACTGTGATACCCCCCTTTGTCTGCAGAGTGTAAAAGGTGAAAAAGGGAGAGACGCTATAGAGCTAAGTGCATAGGTGTTAGGCCTCCGCCTGAGGACATAAAGTAGCACTTCAGGAGTCTGGGAGTCCAACTCTTAAAGAGCTTCTGACACAAAATGGACACCTCAGTCTCACAATGCCACTCCACGTTTAGAGGGGAAAAGATCAGCTGTTGTTCTCTTTGAAAGAAAAACATTATTTTCAAAAAGGGTAGTGGTTAGCACTGAGGTTCTGGTTCAAATCCGAGCTTGGACCTTTCCGTGTGGAGTTCGCATGTTCTTCTTGTGCATGCGTGGAATTTCTCCGGGTGCTTCGGCTTCGTCCCACATTTCAAAGACATGCTTCATACAGTAAGTTGATTGATGTCTCTTAATTGCTCCTCGGTTTACATGATAGTGTCTGGCCCTGCAACAGACTGGTGCCTTGATCAAGGTGTACCCCACCTTTGCCCAACAGTAGCTGGTTTGGCTCAGCAGCCCCAAAAAGTGTCTGCAACACATAACTATTCACTATAGCTAGAAAACAAGTCTTTCCACTCTGCCACCCAGACTTTAGTTAAAGGTCTTCGTCCCAGGGGCTATTCAAAACGCTATCTTCGTACCCTCAAAAATACCATATGGACCCTACTCGCTCCTTCCCACCTGCGCCTCCTTCCCCCTGCCAGCCCCACCCCATCAAACTGGACTTACCCCCCCACCCCTCCTACCCGAAACAGGGTTTGTATCCTTCTCCCACCCCTAGTCCCCCTCCCATAATCCCCCACAACCTCCCTACCCCCAATCTAGACATATCGCACATTACAGATATTCAACCTCAGGTCCAACAACAACTACTTCCGTTTGTTTCCAATTTTCCCCATTTTATTACGGGTCTCCACCATATCATCAAAGGAAACTTTCATGACCTGTGTATCTCCCAACCGGCCTTTCGCAACTATCGTTTCATTTCAGCCTTTCAGAAACACAAGAGCCTCCAGACACTTCTCGTCAGATCTCAATAAAAAGAAAATGAATCCAACACTCCGATTCAACACATTGAACATTATAAGTCCATAAAAATCATTCAAAATAACCTGAGCAAAACAGTTTCATCCAGCTCAATGTCCATTACCACAACCAATGCAGTTTATATTATCACCTGAACTCATAAGGAGAGGTAATTGGTTTGCCTTGGCTCCAAAACCCAACACAGAACACGCAAAACCAAAACCACCAATACAGCACATATAGGGGTATTATTGGTTCGTGCTTACCCGACCGAATTTCAAAAAGCGTGCCTTCTCCCGATTCCGGTCACTGAGTGTCATGTATGTGTACACCGAAGCGCGGGCTCAGGTTGCCCGAACAAACCTAACCCTATCCCCGGGCACACACTGCATGAGGTCTGGCTCCGTGCAGCTGCAGAACAGTCTAGCTACGGTAGATGACTGACATTGGCTACTGATGGCTTGTGGTACTGCTGCAGCCACAGGCTCTGCTGCTGACCTCGCGAACCCCTTAACTTACGTAGGTTCACGCAATACCCCGTCATTTATAGAGGAAGTACTGGTAAACAAACCCTCATTCAGATTATATTCACAACACTCCAGCAAACAATTCAATGTGGGCCCCATATGGGTTACCTGTGGGCTGAATTAGCGTAGCGAGCCAGACGACTGAGTGCCCACTGAAGACAATGTGGGAAAACAAAGGTGGGGCCTCCATGGAACCCGCGGACAAACCCACATGGGGCTAAAAATAATTGATGAAACTGCTTCTTGCAATATTGCAGAGAATAGTGACTTGTAGTATAACCAAATCAAATACAAAAGCCATGCTTTATAATATTAAGAGTGAATAGCATGCACCTGGCCTGCAAAAGTCCATGAGCCCTCAGTTTCCTGCTGAACTAAACTTTCTCCACTGTTCTGGCATATCAGGTGGATGCCTTGGAAGTTTCTGAGCCTTGACAACAGGTGCCAGTTTAGCTAGTAGACACCTTGCAGTTTTCTTTAGATCTTTCAACAAATTGACTAAATTTTTAAACATGTTGACATTTTGCATAGAAAATATATTTGGCATATAGTTTAACCAAGTTATCTAAAAAAGGTATTAAGTATGAACGGCTAAAGGAAAAGCATCTTTGACAACATCAGCATCTCTTTTGGAAGGGATGCTTGATCCTGTCAATGAGCATCAACTCATCTCCAGATACTTGCTTTAAAGTTGCATTCTTTCTATTGGAATCTGTTCTCTCCCACTGCTAATTCTGTGGCTGGGTCCATTAGCTCACTAGCACTAATGCTGCAGATTAATGGAGGATCAGAGTCACAGAGTAGTAAGGCCACACAGCACACACTCATTTTTTACTAGCATTCACTGGGCTAGTTAGGGGGCCCCTCTTGAACATCAACATGCACACTCCTGCATTTGCTGGTGCTGTAAATCTGATTAGTTTGTCATGGAGGTCCAGCAGGGAGTTAATGGCAACCTCATAAAATTATGAGCATGGAGGTCAGGGCAGCAGACATCATGTCCAATGCTCTAAATGAGAGCCATGTGATGCAGATGAATAAGGTGTGACAAAGTGAAGGTGCTACCGAGTGCATTTACCACTGCAAGAAGGGCAGAAAAACTCTTACGGGAAGGACCCACAGGACAATGTAATAGCTATGGTCCACAACTACAGTCATGACACTGCAGAATTACCACTGCAAGAATTACCTCTACAGATACTGTTTTGGAAGCAACCATTTTCCCCCAACAAACTGGACCAAAACCATGCAGATATTAAAAAAAAAAAGCTCTTAGAAAAATAAATGCAAAGCAACACATTAACCAAGCCTTTTCAAAAAGGAGCTTTCAAATGAAAACAAAATTAAATAAGTTAAAGAATCCATCCAGCTCTCGAGCTGAAAACTAGACAAGTGAGAGTGTGAATTTTGCTGCAAAGCTTCAGACGCCAACCTGAGATAATGATTCTGGTCAGGTGGTGTGTACTCTGCTTGAGGCATGTTCACAAGCAAGGTAGATTTGATGAAGGGGTTTAACATGACTGTCAGAAATGCTTTTATCATAACAGTAGATGGTGATAGTGATGACAAGACCCTTCATTTGACCCTTCTCACTTTAAAACTGTAAAACAGGCTAGTTTTTCTTAAAGCCTCTACTTAAAGAAGCTGTGCAAAACTTTCATATATTTGTAATTTCTTCTTTTTTTCAGGTAAACTGTGAGACAACAACTGCAAATCCTGGTTTTAATGCCAAAAGTGCAAACAGAAAGTGTGGCTTAACTGTGGTTTTAGTCTTAAATATTCCCAGCATTTTAGGAATGTTTCATTGAAAGGACTTGTAAGTTACTGAAACTGTTATCCAAATCAAAGAGCATGAATATTTTCCAGCAGACATGTATGAGTTTGAGTTTTCACAGGTTGTGAAATGAGTCAATTTCTCAAAGTAAAAGCATTTTTTAATGACAGCAGTCAAACTTAATTTGGTAGTAGTAGTCCTCTGAGCTGCGTGTGGCTCCGGAGACCATTGTCTTATGAGCCGTGTGCCTTTCACTGCTTTCACACCAGGCCCTCAGATATGGCCCTTCGGTTCAAAGACAACACTGCTTCAAAGTGGAGCCAATCTTGTATGCATGCACACAAACAGGCTCAATCATGCATCTCTGCACAGTGCACATGGTAACCCATCTATAATCTCAGCCACAAACACATCCAAACAGACGCGTTGTGACCACTCGTGCCCTTGGCATTGATGAAAGGCTAGAATGTGATGGATACAGGGCAGATAAAGGAGCAGAGAATGAAAAGGCAGGAAAACAGAAAGAGGAGTAGTTGGCCCTCCAGAAGTCAGAGTGATGTGTGGGACAGTAACAAGACAAAGAAATAACCAGAAATAAAGACAAAGTTCCAGTTTACACAACATTCCACCCAACAACCAATATACATTAGAAATGAGCACCACAACAACCTGCAGACATAACTCTGTCTCTGTTTTGGTTTTTACTATATTGAGCAGCTTTTTGCTCTAAATCATTACACACACACACACACACAACACTATTTGTCCACAGTTGCAAAAGCCAACCTCACACTAAGTGTGATATGTGGGTATGAAGTTTAGGCCGAATAAAAAATTCTTCCCCTTTCCCTATGGCTTCTCCCTACCCCAACATTTAGCCCCCCAAATGCAGAGTTATGGAAAGATTGTGTCTTCAAACTCTGAGAATACAACTTCTAGATGATGTCATCAAAATTCGCCGGTCATCTACGTTAGCACGTAGGTGCCAGCCCTCGGAAAATACATAACAAACGTTGGTGTGACAAAGTAGTATCTACTTGTCACCAGTTTGTCCATCACTTTCACACATAGTACAAAGGAGCAGAACAAACACAATATGTTTAAACTTGTTTATTGATTTTTGTTATGCTTCTCAGCTCCTCTTCCTGGTGCCAAAAGGGCAAAATGGTGGCCAAGGCCATCACTTCCTGTTTTAAGGAAGGCACAGGAAGTGGAAGGGATTTGGATTTGTTTGTTTGCCTTTTGGTTTGTAATGATTTGGGTTGTTTGTTTATTTATGTTTGTTTTGTTTACAGGACTTTGAATGTATAGTTTCAAGACACTTTTAGTCTGTCTCTTTTGTCTGTCATGCTTATTTATTGTTATTTATATTGTCATGTATTTATTCTGACTTATTTATATTGGAGAAAATACATTTTTCAAAACGGAAGAAGAAAATGAGACTTGGTCAAGACCTGCTGCTGGAGGACCTGAGAGTCCAGAAACCCGACCCACTGACAAGATGTGAACTGCTGAGTCAAGTTGCTGAACTGTATGATCCAATTGGCCTGACTACACCTATGAAACAAAAAGGGGCCATTTTGGTTAGACGGGCCTTCCAGGAGGCATAACTAAGGGGTGGAAATAAAGACATGTGGGACTTAGCCCTGTCAGAAGAGCTCCGCAGTGATGCCATTGACTTGTTTGAAGGATACATATAATTAAAAGTTATGTTCACCAGAGCCTTGACCCCACCGGATGCCACATCTGAACTTCTTGCTGTAACATTCTCAGACGACAGTGAATGCTCCTATGGTGTCATCTTGTATCTGCGGTGAAACTGCACCAGAAAAATCACCGTCAGACACCGTCTAAAGCAAAGCTAACACCCCTTGACCACAAGGGAGATGCTGTTAAAGCTGAATTGTGTGGTGCTATTTTAGCCAGTAAACTGAAAATATACTTTTAACAACATGCCCAGATTAAGGTCTCTCAATGGTACCATCTGGTGGACAGTCGGACAATCAAGGATTGAAGGACTGATAGCACCAAGGATTCTTGGTGCTATCTAGCGAGAAAGTTATGGCTTTCAGACATTCTTCGCTAATAGGATTGGTGAGATTCAGAATAGCACAAGAAAACAGGACTGGTGGTGGATTCCCGGGCAGCTTAACATAGCTGATATCCTAACCCGAGGGGCAGAACCAGAAAAGTTGACAGAAGATTCGGATTGGCAAAATGGGCCAGATTTCTTGAGTCTTTCAGTAAACAAATGGCCAATCATGTCAGCAAAACATGTGACTGAAACTGCCAGAGAGAGCATGTGTTAAATACAAAAGAAATCCTTTGCAAGTTTTTAAAAACGGCAAAGTGGGAGGTAGTTCAAGAAAAGGGAATCATCACTGCCATAGAACGCCAGGAAGTTCTGCGAGACATCTTTCTTGCAGCTCAGCAGGGGGTAAACTTCCCACCTACCAACACAGACCTCCTTGTAGTCTACAGAGAACTGCTAACTGGGTTGCCGTGAGGCGCACAACAAGGGTCATGAGGGAGTGGCTGCAATGCTCTTGAAGATGAGGAGAAAAGCCTGAGTTGTCCAAGGGAGAAGAATAGCCCAAAAAGTCGTTGCTGGCTGCATCTATTGCAGAAAGTCAAGAGCAAAAAAATGCCAACAAATGATGGGTGACCTACCCAAAGAGAGATCCAGACCTGCATTCACCACTGTTGACCTCTTCATGGCATACAAGCGGTTTACTGCTGTGAGAGGTCACCCGAGAAAAATCTGGTCCAACCATAGGACCAACTTTGTTGGAGCCAAACCTGTTTTGAAAGAGCTCCACCAATATTTGAACAGCCAAGTCAGGGCTATGCTGGAATAAGAATTTAGATGGAACGAAACTGAATGGGAGTGGAAGATCCAACCGACTGACTCTCCCCACTGTAACGGTGCCGCTGAGGCTGCGGTTCGTGTTGTCAAAAAAGCCCTTCAGAGCCTGGGTAGAGAGACTGGCCTCACGTACAGTGAACGCCTAACAACTGTGCAACTAACTGCTAACCTCGCCAACGAAAGACCAATAGATGCCAGAATGAAAAAAGCAATGAAGAATCTCTGCAGTATATGATACCCAACTCTCTCCTCCTGGAAAGTGCATCTTCAATGTTGCAACATTTGCCTTTAATGGCTACTCATTTAAAAGCCTCCAGGAAATGCAAATCCAAGTCAGCAAATTCTGGAGGGCAAAATCAAAGTGAAGTCAAAAGTCAAGCCCAAGGATAAATAGAAAGGAAAGCACTAAAGAAACCTCAAAGTCAAATCCAAAGAGAGGCCAAAACACAACTTCAAAGTTAAGTCAAAGTATATTCCAAAGGAAAAGTCCAACTCAAAGTTAAACTACAAATACAAAGCTGATGTTGCTGCTACAGCTGTAAGAAATACATATTTTGAGTGAAATCCTTCTACATCTCTTCTTTTATAAGAATCCAATCTTTTCAAGTGTGAGAAACCACACAGTTAAATGAAGAAACACTTGACAATTGTATTGTTGAAGTGACTTCCTTCCTGGGCGTGGCCAGCCAATTAACTGGTGCCCATAAAAGAGAAGGAGCTCAGTGTGGGTCAGGAGGTAGCTTATGAGATATGTGTAGCCAACGCATATTTTCATTAAATGAAAACTACTGTTCCTGGACTTTAAAGACGTCTGCCTCCTATGTAACCAGGCCACTCTATCACATCCTTTTACATTGTGACAGTCGGTTTTATAATTTTAAAAAGTCAAGGTAAAACAAAAAAGTCATTACATTTGAATGGAAATTACACTTCTGTGCTTGAGAGAACACCAAGAAATGTGTTTGTCCTCCATGGAACAGCGCAATGAAGTATAACTTCCCAGCGGAGGGATGCAGAACTTGAACTCACCTTTCTCTACACTTAAAAGAAAAATTCGGACACCCCTGTAAATTCAAATACCTTTACAATTGGAGGGGTAGGGGAAGCATTCAGATTCAGCATTAGAGAACCCAAAAGACAAAAATTGTGTCCTAAAAAACATTGAGGAGTGTAAAGATTCAATGATTCCATTCATTTCTTAATTTCTGGTTGATGATCTGATTTAGTGGATATTGGTTTATTGTGAATGATCAGATTGGATCCGGTTCACTGACTTAAAACTGATTCAGGACATCTTTAGCTCCATCACGAACCGCCACTTTAACGTGGTGGAGGGCTTTGAGAGCTTGAGTGATCCCAGGAGATAAGCTGTCTGGAGCTTTTGGGTCCACCACCTGCAGGAGAACTCGGAAGCGGCCGGTGCAATGTGGTCTGGTTGGCAGACGAAGGCATGTGCCTCTGTGCCCCTAACCCTGGCTAAGGATCTTGGTTTTTGGTACATGGAACATCATCTCTCTGGGAGGAAAGCAGCCTGAGCTTGTGCAGGAGGTTCGGAGGTACTCTGCTCACGTTCACGCACAGTGTTGGGCTTTGAAACTCAGTCACTCGAGAGGGGTTGGACTCACTGTTGCACACTCACTGTTGCACATGATGACAGGTGGCCGGCCGGTGTGGGCTTACTTGTGAGCCCCCAGTTCAGCTGCCAAGAGTAGGAGTTCACCCTGGTGGACAAGAGGGTCGTGCCCCTTTGCCTTTGGATGAGGGACAGATTACAGATGCTCTTATGGCTTTTGGTGTACACTGAAACCAAAATGGTTGCACCCAGTGGCTGACATTTAATTTGATTAAATGCATAATTTAAATAATTTTATACTCCTTTATACTCCTTTTGTACTCCTTATACTCCTAAACATTTAATATTTTTATTTGCTACTTAGAAAGTTTTGTTTTTAAAATGGAACATTTTCTTTGCAATTTAGGAAAATTTGATCTCAAAACTGTGACCTTTGTTCTGAATTTACTGGCACAAATACAACGTCATCTCACGCTCATGGATGCCTTTTGCATTTGGACATTACTTGACGATTCAAATGTGTTATGTTTGGGAGGATCTGCAGACTTAAGACCTGATTTCAAAACTTAATATGTTGAATTGAATATTTTGGCCTATCTTCATTTTCAAGTGAATTTGTTTTAATGTTAAAAATATTTGTACCCAAAAGACACTAAAATGGAAAGCTTATGGCATTTTATGTAGTAAATAATTTTGGATGACTCAGCTTTATTGAAGATGATGCCTATCACCCTTTTTAAATGAAAAGTTATAAGCATAAATACTTAGTTCAAAGCCCTACTCAATTGAAAATCAGTCTTTTTTTGTGTTTTTAACATGTACTTGTAGCATTTTTCTCATAACACAGGACCTAAATAAAATAATTTATGAATAAAACTGCGATTCTGAGTATTTATTCAAATCTCGGATCAGAAAACTGGATATTTGAAAAAGCTCAGACTAATGGTGCAGTTACAGAAATGGGTGTGCCAAAGTCTCCCCTATCTTTTTTTTTATTAACTTGTCCTGTCCAACAGCTGAGCAAACAGGTATGAGCGGAGAGCCTCTCGTGTTGGACAGGCTTTACTGTTACAGTTGGGGTTTTAAAATATTCAGACACAAAAAGTGTATATTTGTTTAAACCCTTTTTGTAATTTAGGCTAAACTATATTTATAGATTATGTTTTTCTCCTTTTTTTGTTGGACTGGACAGAAAAGAAGAAGATGGAAGAAGAGAGAGGGATGTTGGGGGGGGGGGTAATGGCACAAAAGACAGGGGAAAAAGAGCAGGTTATTGTATTTGTATTGTGTGGGCAGAATTGTATTTCTAATTAGCTACTGCCATTAGGCATACAATATGTCATAAAAATGACAAAGGCATTTTGATTATGGCTAAAAAGTGCACGATCAGAATTAAAAGACTACAGGGAACGATTTTGCAAAAGAAAAATGTGGTTGGAGTGGAACTTTAAAACGTTAGCAGAAAAGCTGAAACACATGGAAAATCGAATTTGCCAATAACCAGTAGACTAATCAATGCTGTGACAAACCTCTGCATGGCCACATAACGCTGGAGTTTATGTTCTGACTGCAGGCAGTCACCTCAGGGTCAGCTGTATGAGGAGCTGGACTAATTGGTCCAATAAACCTGGATGATGTAAAGCCGAGACCATTTTCAAAGTCAATGAATAAGTAAAGTGATCTCATTCCAAGGTTGTAATTGATTTGAAATGTCTTTCTGTGATGTTTTTTTTAGAGTATCAGAAGTTTCACAAAAACTGGTAAAACAGGACAAACCCCCCAGAAGTGAAAGCAAGTCATTGTTTTGCCAGTCACAAGTCTTTGTCCCCAAGGCAAGACCAACAAGTCTCAAGTCGAGTCACAAGTGCTACCATTGAATACTTCAAATCCTTTCAATGACAGTGATATTATTTACAGACCATGTGTGCATTTAGAAACTAGTTATTTATGAACATTTTGCAAGCATATTAGGTAAACTGTCTTTGAGCTCATGCACCTCCGCTTAAAAAATCCAAAATGATTTATATATGGTTATATATGATATGATTTATTATATGATATATCTATGATAAAAAAACTGTTTACCTCATTTGCAATTGTGGTAACCTGGCAATGGAAGGGAACCAGGGTAAAGTCTGTTTATTAAATGACATCACTACAGACCAGTGATGTGCAGTTAAGTTTGTGGCTGATGAGTCCCTGACTCTTTCAGTCAGATTTACAGACATTTGAAACCCAAGTATGTTTACCAACTACTGACTGTGTTTCATATCTCATATCAGCATCTTTTTCTAAGATACATACATATTAGTCCCAGGAAGAATGTCCAATTTATAGCAGTTCAGTATGACTTCAAAAAAAAAACAAGCAAAAAAAAAAAAATCACATCTAGTTTTATGTTTAACATTTCTGTTGTGATTACAATATGTCTTTGTTTGAATAAGACTTTTCTTTGCATTGAATATGAAATTTCCTCAGTTAGGGGAATTATACAGGGATATATATTATAAAGACAGCAAATTAACATGGGGTATTCTGAATTCGGGACAAAGAAAATTGGGATTCAAACAGAAATGTTAAATGTAAAACTAATTGCTGTATTTTTATTTTTTTGCAAGGTTGTGAACAAAGTATTACTTTGTTCATACTATAATTGAGCAGGAAATACACAGGATACAGAGGTCTTGAGTATGTTTATAGTTAATTGATTAGAATCAGTTAACTTGCATATACAGTGAACATATTTTTTGTCATAAGTACTCATGATAGCAGATGAAACACTAAAATACAGACACATGCACGCCCACACATGCATACTACAAACCCTTAGAGCAGTAAATACAAACTAAAAAGGAACAATAGCAGCAAATATTAAGGAACTTTACTTTACTTTAGTAAAACACATCTCACAGCACGGAGAACTTAGCAAACCAGAAAAAAGAACAACTCATGCAGCAGCTCCATGAATTCTGTATAACGTTTGTATCAGGTTGTTTCTATCAGGAAACAACCGAGAACAACCGAGCCCAGGCCACCAGCCGCCCCCCTGCTCCCACTATGAACGCTCGCCTCCCGCCCAGATTCTTGCTGCAGGTGAGGATCTGAGCAGTGGAAATGTCAAAATCACCTGAGGCCACTCTGTGAACATTGAGCTGGCTCACGCTCGCACAATGTAACACTAACAGAGAGGTTACTGTCTCAGGGATTTAACTCCAGCTAGTGTTTAGCCGATAAGCTAGCGTCAGCTTTCACAGAACTTACGGATGCAGTTGGTTGTTGTTGAGTCTCTGTCAATAATCCTTTTATCCGCATTTTGTGCAAACTGTTTTTGTTGACAACTTCATAACTTTTATACTGAAATGTAATAACACAGGAAAACAGAAACTCGCATTGACAGAGAAATGTTTTTCTGCAATTTGATGGATTGGATTAGATCAAACCAACGTGGCCCCAATTTGACTGGATGTCGTGCCAACATCACACATGTATGTAAGCAAACACAGAGACAGAAGACTTTGTCAACATACTTTTTTTATCTTTGGATTTAGGGGAAAATAGCAAGTGAGAGGGCTAAAGTCCGAGTCAAGTCACGAGTTACTGCAGTGAAAGTCCAAGTCGAGTCTAAAGTCATTACATTCACGACTCGAGTCTGACTCGAATCCAAGTTGTGTGACTCGAGTCCACACCTCTGGAACCCCCCCACCTCTACCCCAAGATTACACAACTGTCAGAAAATTCAAACAAACAAATAAATAAATACGTCTTAACAGCCCTGACGTTGCTCTATTTTGAACATTTAGGTTTACACAAAAAAGGACTTTTCCTTTAGTAGTCCCTGTTCGTGGGAGCCAGAACTAATCTCCCTTCTGCCCCAGCTCCTGGTACATAGACTGCTTTCTTTCCTAACGAGGGCCTGATGAATTTTCTTAAAGGCGGTGAAGGGCCAAATTGGAGCTGATATGTCCCATCCGGCAGCCTGGATTGAACCACAAGACGAAGCCTTGTCCTAGGGCCATGTGACAGCCGAACCAGGCCAAAGTGAAAAAACCTATTAGTACTAACTGACCAGTTTACTGTGTATTAGAGTTGCTTATTCAATTACCAAGGATGTGTGTGTGCCTTTGTGGTAGTGGAAGGGGACATGTGTGCAGATTTGAGTGGGGATGATCAGAGAAGGGCCCCTGCGACAGACTGGCGACCAGTCCAGGGGTGTCCCCTGCCTTCGCCCATGAGTAGCCGGGTTAGGCTCCGGCAACCCCGTGACCCCGAAAGGGATAAAACGGATTGGAAAATGGATGAATGAATGAATGATCAGAGAAGGGTGGTATATAAGCCCTGAGGAGACCACTCCATTGAAGGTACTTTATTCTTGTGGACAGTTGTGCTTGCACCACTGAAAAACATAAGCAAATTGTGTGATGTGATCAAACATAGTCTGAACATGTGTAAACGCACTCATGTCTATGCAAAGGAGTTTGTAAAACACGACTGTGTGTGAAACAGTGTAAGGTGAGGTGCAGAGGGTACCAGATGAGCTATTTGGATGGTTGGTTCTGATGTGGCAAAAGGGGGGTTAGGGACAGGACGCGCCAAGCTGGAGCCATAATGTGTGTTATGTGTGTCAGTGTGAAGGAGCTGATCCCATTGTGTGTGTCAACAAGCCGACCCATTCAGCGCCTCTGTGGCTAAACTCTGCTAATGAGTGTTGCCTGTGGCTGGGCCCGGCTAGCACAGTATGCTTCAGAGACACACACTTCAACACACAAATGCTCCAGAGTTTAAGCAAACTCTTGGAGTGGGTCAGGGTGAAGAAAACAGAGAGGCAAAAGGTTGTGTTTATGGACAAGAAAAAAACAACCAGAAAAGAAAAACATGAAGAAAATTTCTTTGGAAAGTTCCTAAAATTGTAAAGAAAAAAAGCTACAGCAAGGCTGAAACAAAGGATTTGGTAATTTGATGAGCAGCACAGGGATTAGAGCGATCAAATCAGGCATGTGCATACATTAGTATCCTACAGTTTCTGTTCTGGGAGCTTTCTTTGTTTCCAAAACGTATTATATTTATTTTAATAAATACTCCATTAGTCATTGACTTATTAGTAAATGAATACTGAATGTTTTTAAAAAGAAAAAAATAATTTCTATAAAACATTTGTAAAGCTCAAAACTAAAAAATCTGCTCAATGATATAAAGCATAGAAAACAAACTAACTGCTGTAATTAGAACAAAAAAGTATAATAAAAAATATGAATAAAACCAATTCAAAATGAACATGGGACATTTTACACAGCTTGATTAAACATTGTAATGTAAATAAAATATATTTAGATTGCTCTCCAAACAACAAAAATCAAAATATGAATGATGGAGTAAACAACTTCAATTTTTTATGAATGTTGACCCAAATTTAACGGCAGAAATACCAAATCAGGAAATACATCAATATGATGAAAAATAAAAAATTCAATCGATGTTTGATATTACTTGCAGCAACGAATGAACAAAAATTCAAAAAGATTCAAATGGGTTCTGGAAACATTCCTCTGAGAGTTTGGTCCATACTGACATGACAGCATCACACAGTTGCTGCACATCTATGATGCTGATCTCCTGTTCCACCACATCCCAAAGATGTTCTGTTGGGTTGAGATCTGGTGATGTGGAGGTCATTAGAGTCCAGTGAACTCGTGGTCATGAAGAAACCAGTCTGAGATGATTCCAGCTTTATGACATGGAGCCTTATCCTGCTGGAAGTACCATCAGAAGATGGAACACTGAGGTCATGAAGGGATGGACGTGGTCAGCAACAATACTCACATAGGCTGTGGTGTTGGAACCATATTCAGTTGGTACAAAGGGGCCCAAAGTGTGCCAAGAAACTATCCTCCACACCATCACACCACCAGCCTGAACCGTTGAACAAGGCAGGATGGATCCATGCTTTCATGTTGTTCTGACCCTACCATCTGAATGTGGCAGCAGAAATAGAGACTCATCAGACCAGACAACGTTTTTCCAATCTTCTAGTGTCCAGCTTTGGTGAGTCTGTGTGAACTGTAGCCTCAGTTTCCTGTTCTTAGCTGACAGGAGTGGTACCCGCTGTGGTCTTCTGCATCAAGGTTGGATGTGTTGTGCGTTCAGAGATGTTCTTCTGCAGACCTGGGTTGGAACCAGTGGTTATTTGAGTTACTGTTGTCTTTCTATCAGCTGGAACCAGTCTGGTCATTCTGCTCTGACCTCTGACATCAATAAGGCGCTTTTTCACCCACAGAATGACCTGGCTGAAGACAAGATGGCGCCCAGACATCAGTAGCTGGAAGTGGAAATTCCAGAGGTTTTCAGAGTTGTAGCAACTTTTATTAAAACTTTGTAATGTGATAAACGGATTAGTGTGCAAGATGAATTTACAAAGGGACAAAAAACAGTAATCGTTTTAATTGTTTTAAAGTGAATAAGAGATGAATTTTGAAAAAAAAAGGACAATAGTAGATGAATATGTCAGATTTCAACATGATAAAAAAAGTGTATCTGTCATTTTGCCATAACAGCTTGTTGAATTGAATCTGTGTGTTCTTAGTAGAGGTGTAACAATTCATCGATCACTTGATTTCTATTACAACCAGATTAATCTGTCCATAGCAGAACCAAATCAAATTAACTATACCATTAAAAAGATTATTTGAAAATTAAATGAATCAATGATGATCAATCTTGGAAAATCTCATTTGGATTAAGACAGTAGGTTTATTTTACTATAATGTAAAAACGTTCAAGTTCATCCCAGCAGACAACACTCATGTGATGCAGCAGAAACAGATCAACCATCATTCCAGTCCAATGTGTGGAAACATTTTACAAAGTCATGTGACCATACATTGTGCTAGAATGTTCTAATAATGTTCCTTTGGATTATTCTGACGTGGAAAAACAACAGTGGAATGAACTTTATCAAACTCCAATGGGAATGGATTTGACATTCATTCTTGTTTACTTGTTTGTTTGTACACATGTTATTTACACTGGATTATCTTGAAGAAATACAAGAATCTGGAAAACTTCACTGTTCAGTCGCAGATATTTATCTCTGAGTCACACTGTTGAAGTTCTGATGAAGATGTTCTGGATCACTTTTAGGTCGGTGAATCGGATTGTTCAAACAGAAGCACTTTAGACTATGAATATTATCGTCAAACACAAATTATCATATGAATCAAACTGTTGTTAAAACGTATCGATACAGCCCTAGATCTTAGTTGTCATGTCAGCCACACCGCACTGCACGGTGTGCCGACAACAGAAAAAGTAGTGTGTAAATTCTGTTCTAGGTACTTTTTAAGTGACTGACCTTAGGCCAGTCGAGAAAAACTAAGACGCATTAGCAGTTTCTTCCATGGTTAGGGGTCTGATCCTAAAAGCTAACACCTTTCTTAAGATGAGGAGGAATAAAAACACCACATGCCAAAGCTATTATCTATTATGTAAGGGATAAAGCCCAACGAGGTGTTTGTTATCAGAAATTAATAGGGTACACAGAGAGCTTATCGTGTCGGAAACTGTGGAATAAGGAATGTCACCATATGTATAATGGTAATAATAAGAAGTTTGCAGTTAATATTGTTGGGATTGCCCATAAATTTTTTTTCTAGTATTTTATGTGTTGAATTAGTGACTTTGGACCTCATGTGCTCTTGTTTTTTTCATAATTGTTTGAGATTGACAAAAAAACCTCTTGGTGGTGTAAAAGTAAAGGTTGGAAGTCTGTAAAAATAAGAAAACTTCATAAACCCACTTTTTAAATTTGTATTTTGACCTTTTACAGCGACACAATCTTACAGATCTAAATGAAAATGCCTCAGAATTAGGCTTTTCACAACAATTATTTGGTTAGATTAAAATAAGATGAATTAGATTAATTAACTATATGTTTTATTATTAAATCACTCAAAAAAAAAAAAGATCCACAAGATCCACGCATTTTTTTTTGACCTAATCTTTGAGAAAAGCATATGCTTTTGACAGTATCCCCTGCCCCCCCACTCTCAGGCTTCCTAATAGATAGCAGGCCTGGCAAGCGACCGGCAACAGAGTGCAGACCATGCAGCCCAGCCAGGCCCCTGGTCTGTGGGCAGGACCAGTCCAACACTGGACCAGTGTTGTCCAGAAGCACTAGCTTCTGCTGGCTGAGTGTGCATAGATCCCTCAGCTGGGAACTGCAGACCCAATGGCTGGACAGCTGGACGCACAGGGCGTCACGACTCATCTTGAGGAGGTATGCAGGCCAGCCAGGGCCTCAAAAAACAATCTTGGCTAAAAACGGCATAATCATCAAAAGACCACTGGGAGCATTTTGAGAATAGATCAAAAGATGATTGGAGTTGTACTTTAACAACCCAAACTATAACCTTAATGCTGAGTGACAAGCAGGAAGATATTGGGTCCCATTTTTAGTCTTTGGTATAACCTGACAGAGACTCTTTCACAGGGTCACTCGGCTATTTAGGATGTTTGTATGGATCGATGAAAACTTCTGTTAAAAAGTCAGAAAACTCTGTTTTTCCATTTCTGGTGCAATACTAGGAGACAGCTCAGTGCTACCGGGAGCACTGCTCCTCTTGTACAGAATAGCATCTCTTTCTGGGGTATAAGTAGAGCTCTGAATAAAGACTAAAAGACCTGCCAACTTTGGTATTATAAGGACAGCTCACTGTGGCACACACAGACTGTTACAGAGGGGAAATAAATAAGGGTAAGAAACTAAAAGAGTCCCCCTCCCCCAATACACACAAACAATAAAAAACTAAACAAAAATGTCACTGCAATTTCTTATATCTAAGAACGCATTATCCAGATTACAACATAGTCACTAATGAAAGAAGTAAATGTTAAATCAATTTTTGTTACATTAATCCTTTATTTTAACAACGATCCGGGGTTGCCGGAGCCTAACCCGGCCACTCACGGGCGAAGGCAGGGGACACCCCTGGACTGGTCGCCAGTCTGCCGCAGGGGCTACAATCACAAAACCATTCACACTCACATCCACACCTAGGGACAATTTTAGAGTGACCAATGAATCTATGAAACATGTTTTTGGATGGTGGGAGGAAGCCGGAGTCCCCGGAGAAAACCCACACATGCACGGGGAGAAGATGCAAACTCCACACAGAAAGGTCCCCCATTGGTGACACTGGGGGACCGGGGGACTTTTACCAAACAGGTTTAAGGAAACTTTAAAATCACTCCTGCTATTTCTAATGTCTTGCTTTTTCTGTGGAATGATGCATGTCAACTTCTGTTTCACATTTCTGCTGTTTCAGTTACCAATTGGCTTATAGGCCAGCACAGTAATATCGAAGATCCCGGCAATATGGACTTCTTTTAAAGGTGCCTAAAATGAAATTTTAATGGACACCCAGCTGCAAGTCAGAAGCAAGTATTCACCCAGCCCATGGCATAAAAAAGTTTAAAACACACAGAAGAACAAATGACGGTATTGTAAAACTAAAAGTAAATTAGTAAAGAGAAATAACAGAACTCAGAGAAACCATAAGACACAAATGTACAATACATTTGATTAATGTAAGGAGCAGTTCCTCTGCAGACTGGCACCTAAACATGGTGGAGGGGTTTGAGAGCTCAAATAATCCCAGGAGCAAACTTGTCTGAAGATTTTGCCCATGGTAGAGTCTTCCATTGCAGACAGGTCCTGGGTGATGAGCCAGAAAAAGAGCTGTTCATAACCGCCTTTTCGGAGAAGCACATCTCAAGACTCCGCTACATCGCCCAGATTGGTGTCACTGGGGCCTCACTCTGGAGCCAGGCCTAGGGTTAAGGGCTCGCAGGCGAGTGCCTAGTGGCCAGGGCTTTTCCTACGGGTCCAACCCAAACATACCTAATGGAATCACTCTCTTGTAGGCTCACCACCTGCAGGGGAGCTCAGATGGGACCGGTGCAATGCGGCTTGGGTGGCAGTTGAAGGTAGCTCGCCGCCTAGTGCCTCGGAGGCCCAAACCCAGGACATGGAACTTAGCTTTGGGGACATGGAACATCACCTCTCTTGGTGGTAAGGAGCTTGTGTGGGAGGTTGAGAGGAACCAGCTAGATATAGTTGGGCTCACCTCCATGCACAGCGTGGGTTCTTTAAACTTAGTCCCTCAAGAGGGCTTGGACTTTACCATTCTGGAGTTAAAAAGGGTAAGAGGCGGCGGGCCGGTGTTGGCTTACTTGTGAGCCCCCAGCTCAGCTGCCAAGTGTTGGAGTTCACTCCAGTGGACGAGACGGTTGTGTCCCCTCACTTTTGGGTGAGGGACATGTCTCTCACTGTGGTTTCAGCCTACAAGCCGAACAACAGTTTGGAGTACCTGGCCTTCTTGATGTCTCTTAAGGGGTACTGAAAAGTGCCCCAACGTGGGACTCAATTATCCTCCTGGGGGACTTCAATGCCCACATGGACCATAACAGTGGTATTTGGAGGGGCGTGATTGGTTGGAATGGCCTCCAACACCATCGGCAGAAGGTCAATGATCAACTTTGTTGTCGTTTCAAGCGACCTTCGGCCATGTGTTGTGGCCCAGGTGAAGGAGGAGTGAGGGAAGATCAGAGCATGAGATTGACAGGCAGATTGGTGCAGCGTTTGCCGTTATGCGGTCGCTGTACCGGTGCAGAGAGAGCTGAACCAGAAAGCAAAGCTCTCAATTTACCGGTCGGTCTTTGTTCAAATACTCACCTATGGTCATGAGCTCTGGGTCATGACCAACAGAACTAGGTCCCTGATACAAGTGGCTGAAATGAGCTACCTTTGTAAGGTAACAAGCTTGGTTACCCGGAGAGAGCTCAGAGTAGAGCCGCTGCTCCTCCATATCAAGAGGACCCAGTTTGGCTCCAGATGTCTCCTGGACGCTTCCCTGTCCCACTGGGCGGAGGCCCCGGGGAAGACTCAGGACGCGTTTGTGAGACTATGTCTCTCAACTGGCCTGGGAATGTCTTGGGGTCCCTTCAGCTCCTCTGGAGGAGGTGGCCGGAGAAAGGGAAGTCTGGGCAGGGAAGTCTGCCCTTGCGACCTGGTCCCGGATGAGCAGAAGAAGATGGATGAATGAATGTAAGGACCAAAAACAGCAGAGGTAGAGGGACAGAAAAACAAAGTGTTAAAATTCAGCAAGGCTGATCATATGAGCTCCAGTGCATGAACAGGAGGGGGGGGGTGAGAAAAGGAGGACATGTCATCCTCCATCAGCACAACCAGCTTTCTCTCTCTTTCCTTTTTTTTCTGTTTAACACTTATCCTCCACCACCAGCAAAATATTTCTAACCCACGTGTGCATGTGTGTGTGTTTGAGTGAAAGTGTTCTAGAGGTGAGGTTTGGGGCTGAGGCCATTAAAGCTCTGTTAAAACACTTCTGGTGCTGTTGGCTGATGCTGAAGCAAAAGGAAAGTGGAAAAAAGAGAGGGAGTGAGACAGTGAGGGAGGGAATATGCTCTCAGTGGCTATCTCGGCCTGCACAGCAGTCCGTTGGCAGCCTGTCAATACTATGAGCACAGAGATGCGAGATGAGTCAACAACCTAATTCAAACATCAAACTTTCATGGCGTAGGAGAAGAGCAGGATGGAGAAAGAGGAGAGAGTTGCTGTTCACACTTTCGCCATCAGCTGACCTTCACTCCTTGAAACCTTTTAAAACCCCTTAAAAACTGACCCCTTTTACACCGTCTCACACACATTTAGTGCCAACATACAAAGCCTAAGACACGCATGCAGTTGCACTTTTGAAGTTCTGACCTGCGGCTGAATTACATTTGGAGTGTTTTAGCAAGATATAATAGTTCCCCCCCCCCACCCCCCACACACACACATGCACACAGACACTTTGCAGAAGCTCTCTTACTCAGCTAGAGTGCCGCTAGCTTTATTTATTAAATATGGCCTGAGAGAAAAAGCAACTTAGGTGAGCTGAAAAACTGTTCTCAGAGACAGACTTTTAATGGCTCTCTGACACTCTGGAATCGTAGTGGTTCAATGACGCCTCAGAGGGGACACTTATAGAGAGGTGAACTGTGCTCATCCAAGCTTGTTGACCTACAATGTGTCTGTATTGAAATGCGTTGCAGTTATTGGGAGAACAGGGGGCTCTAAATCTTGGGGTCAGGGAGGAGGTGCTACACTGACTGGCCTTGCAACCCCCACAAAAGAACCAGCACAGCAAAGACAAGCCCCCCCAACTGATGCCTCAATGGTGTCTCACTTGCTCTCACATGTAGGCTCATTCCATTTAGGTTAAAAATGTAAGGAAAAAAAATCTCTTAATGAAATCTCTTTTTGCCTGAGACTGCAAAAAAAAAAAACAGTAAAAGACATTATTTAGAAATGCAACACTGAATTATGTGCACTTAGCAGACATATTTTTCAATGTTCAGAAAGTTAATTTGACACAAAGTTTTGCACCTTTTGCAGTTTGTGAAGTTCATGGACCAGATGAGTCATTAATGCAGAGAGTCAAAATGTATGCTGTTTGGTCAACACAAGGTGATCTTTGTGAGACTGACTGCTGAGACTTTGTGTTACACTTGGGATCTTCCAACCAAGCATTTTCACGACATCTTTAGTCTGCCACGCGATGCAGATATAAACATTTTACTAATGAATTAATTTTTAACTAATTTGTCTTGATTTTTGGGGTAATGAGAAAAAATGCATATGCATCAGGGTAGCTTGTCTGGTTGATGAGTAATTTAAATCCAAGAGCAGAAGGTAAAAAAAAACACTTATCAAAGTTTAAACGATAAGTCACACTAAGAAGCATCATCACTACTTCCCTATCTCAGTCCCTATTACCTTGAAGTAGAACTGTGAGAAAACAGATCCGTATTTGCTCTATTATTCAAATGCAGACAAACAGAGGTAAATATTTAATTAGCTTTTTTGTGCAACTCTTTCTTTTCTACTTTTGTTTGATCATTTTAAAGTCCCACTCCAACCATATTTTTTTCTTTTGTAAAATTGTTCCCAGTAGTCTTTTAATTCTGATTGAGCAGTTTTTACTCACTATCAAAAAGCTTTTGGTGTTTTTTTACATATTTTATGCCCAGCAGCAGTAGCTCATTAGAAATACAATTCTGATTTGGGGGCGGGAATTTTGGCTTGGAGGAACCATGCCTCCCCATCGTGAGAGCTCTATTTGCTCTATTTCCTGAACACAGTGAACGAGTGCAAAGAAAACTGACCGTGCGCGCAGTCAGAACTCCGCGCCCACTCAGTTAGGACTGCATGGTGCAGTTGTAGGATACACTCACTCAGTTATCAAAGACGCGCCGTTCCCTAACCCTAACGCCATAGTTTTGGTCGTTATCAAACTTACCTGACCGCACACGCCTCTGCGTCTTTGTTACATTACCTGTGTTACATAAAATAACCTCTTAAATTTCTATTCTATTCTGTATTATAGAATATATAGCTAACTAAATGCTGACATTTCAATCTGTTGGAGAATTGAACGTGTAGAGAAGGTGTCAGAGAAGACGGTAAGCACTGATGGCATCCTGCTATACTGACACAAACAGAAGTGCAGCACTGTCATTCTGATTTTCACTGCTCGTTCTGACAGCTCTATCAGCACAGCTGCTGGAGTATGGGCTGTGCACTGAGGCAGTGGAAGGACTGGAGGCTGGTCCACTGGCTCACAAGTGCAGCTCAGGGTAGGGCTTGAATTATAGTAAGGAACCACAAAAGCACATTCATAGGATACAGGTATGATCATGTACTCTGCTTTATCGTACTAACTACAATGAGATTGCAGATAACAGGTGTACAACTGGCCATACAACTACAGAAAGAAAAAAAATCTGTTTAATGATTGGCCTCTCTAAAAACAGAAATATGAAAATGAATATGCAATTCCACGATAGCATGCTGAATGATAGCATAAAAAATGGACAAAGAAAAGAGAGGAGGTTAAAGAGAACTTTATTTATTATTGCCAACATAAAATGTGTTCGAACCCCATTCAACTCTTGATGGTCTACCTTATATATGGAGAGTTAAAAAAACTATGGACAATAATCAGCAACAACAGAGGAACAAAGGTGAGCTTGAATGCTCCTCTTTTCCCAACAACAACCCAGAGCAGTCAAAAAACAAAAAAAAGGAAATAAAACATCAAAAACTAGGAGTTCATGTGCAATTTATTGTCATGACTAAGCGGATGAAATATATGTAAATCTCTTTGTGAAATGTGTCAAAGTACTAAAGAATGGTTTAATTTTTAAAAACCTGTTTTTGTGGATATAAAATATCTCAAGTAGTACTAAAGCATTGAGAACTACATTAAATTATTTTTCACCTGAGATTACTCCAAAAAGTATTTTGTATTTTTGTAGTTGTCTATTTTACAGAAAATTTTGTGCAACTCTAATAGTAAAAATACTCCAAAAAAGTTATAGGAATTCATTAACTAAATGATTTATTGGTTCTTTATTATCACCAAAAGCACAAATGTTTTTCTGCCTGCCTCACCTTCTGATTTTTCATTGCAGCTTTATGTCAGATCTAAACATTAAATAAACAATATACAAATGTCAAACAGGCTACATTACCGATTGAATGAAAAATGAGAACTCTTAACGAAAATGTCAAGAATGTATAAAGCAATTAATCAAGCCTTGCACTTTTAGCATTCTATGAGTTAGCTAAAAAAGGATTAGAATCACACACTTAAATTGAATACATAGGACAGATTAGTGGGCACATATTTTATTATTAGTAGACTAAAAGCCTATAACTCATGATGGTTAGTGAGGACGATGACAGGTAAGGCACTGCCTCCCCTGACTACACGTCCCTGGTTGAAACTTATTCCAATAAGAAACTAAAAACCGCACAACTGACCATGTCCATTTTTATGTCCATGTGCCCAAAGCAATTCTTGCCCACAAATATGGAATCAAAACCACCCAGTTGGGCAGAAAACCGCTTAACCTGATAAAACACATGCAGTGACACAGTATTGAACAATAACACAAAGCCTGTGGAACACCGAAGTTCAAAATGAGACTTGAAAAATTCCATTTAGGTGAGGAAGAACATCTCACAGGTAACTGTGGTGTGTAAAAAGGTGAAAAAGAAACGGCAAGAGTTTATCAGAAATTCTTATCTGTGTTGTGGGCGGGACTGTTGGTGTGGTAGCTAGCTCTGCTAATTTCCCATCAGCCCTTTGTTTACACTCCCTCCCACTAGCTTACAGCCCTCACAAAAGAGATGTAACGTTTACGAATGAATCGAATCTTTTGAATGGCTCATTACATGAACCTTAGTAATCGAGTCATGGTAAGCTTTGAACCTTTCTTTATTTCCTCCATCTCCTGAGCTTTATACTTTTATATAAACGCTCAAACAAGCGCATCCTTCTAACTTCAGAGGCAAACATGAGAATACTGGATTCACGGGTACCTCCATGAAAAAAGAAATGAGGACAGAGCCTTTGAGTCGCGGTGCTTCCAGCGTGCAGGGCGGAGTGTTGGAGGAGGAGAGAAAGAACGCCGCGAAAGAACAGCCGCGCCAGGGGGCCCTGGAGAAGTAATCACGAGTTTGAGTTTTTATATTCTGTTAAAAATGTTCTTGTGTTGAAATGTTTCACCAGAAGCTTTTGCATGGAGCTTCAAAGTAGCCTGATCTGTTTCCTAGTGTGTATCAATAACGAGTTTGTTATTACATTTTGTTACCGTATTTAATTTAATTATTCTTTAATGAGGTGATCTTCTAATAGTAAAATAAACTTTATAATCACTCCTGACATGACACTAAATTAAGAGGCCTATTTGTTATATCAATCATCAATTTTGAAATGAACTCATATGTGCTGCTCTCAGATTAAAATACATCAAAAATGTTATATAGCCTATTGAAAAACATAAAACTGTTATAGCTTAATCATTGTAAACAAAGTGTAAGAAATAACATCTCTACCTCACAACCTCAAGATATCCAGCTGTTCACTTTTGAGTCAGATTGCAGCTCAGATGAGGAAAATTAAGACATTAACGGATCTATTTGTCTGCAAGTGGATGCATCAGAATTGGAGCGGATAAGAAAGACTGGCCCGCCCATGGCAGCTCCGTCACAATTTCGAGGTGTTTCAAACCAAGGGTTTTGTCTGCTCCTGATCCATCACAATTTGAATAAAGAAATACTGGGAAATGCTGTATTAATTCCATCATGAGAAAAATGCTACAAGAACACGCTAACAACACCAAAAATGCAATTTTCATTAAAGTGAGTCTTTAAACTTTTATTTCAAAATTTTGACTTGTGTTGTGAATAAAACTGGTTGTTGAAAGCAACCTAAGAGTTGTGGCTTCCAATATTGTGTTTGTGCTGTAAGAAGTTTGGGATGGGCATTTATACGGTGGTTCTGAAGTGCAAATCACATTCACAAATCCCTTGACACGAAACAATTTAAACATAACAACAACAATTAGAAAAGCAAAACAAATAATATAAAAAACAAAACAAAATTTTAGAAATCAAATCAAAATCCCAGAAACCATAACAAACAAAAGAAAACTTTTCAAAAAACTTCATGAAATGAAACATTTTAAAGATCACAACAAAACAGTAAAAACTGAAAACGAAACTTACCAAAAAAAAAAAAAAAGTCGGAGAACAAAATGACATTTGGGAAAATGAAAACCAAAAGCAAACCGGAAAGGGTAGGTACTTTAGGAGATCGCTGATTGGATGATGGCGTTTGCGTTTGGTTTTGTCTGACTGTCAATCATTTTGTCTGTTAGGGTTAATGGTTAGGGTTAGTTTTTTAAGTTTCGTTGTGATCTTTTAAATGTTTCATTTCATAATATTTTTTGAAAAGTTTTCTTTTGTTTGTTTTGGTTTCTGGGATTTGTTTTGATTTGATTTTTTTTAAATGTTTTGTTTAATTTTCTTTTCTAAAAAGTTTGTTGTTTATTTATTTCATTTTGTTTTGATTTCTAACATTTCATTTTGTTTTTTATATATTTTTTGTTTTGTTTTCTAATTGCCGTTGTTATATTTTAATTGTTTTGTGTTAAGTGATTTGCACTTCAGGGCCACCGTACTTTTAGTAAAAGAAAGACAAAGATGTGTGATTCACGTCTAAGCTAAGCATTCAACTGCCTTTTATGACACAAGTTCTTAAAGTCAAACGTTGACATATTTGTGCATTTCGTCTCTCCTTATGTTTTTCGAAAAGATAATTGAGTCCTGATAGTGGCATCAATATACTGATGAAGTTACTAAATCTGACTGATTGAAGGAATGGTCTAAATGTCCTATTAGGACTTCAGGTTGAGGTCACAACTTATTTATCTTGATCACTTTTTCATATCTGTGACAAAAACTTGATTTCATTTTTTTTAGAGTAAACAAGACTAATTTTTGCAGGTTCATTGATGTCAAATGAATGTGGTTGCCAAGATGGAAATGGTATGAAGTGGTGTCTGCAATAATATTTGTTTGATACGGCTAAAGGGGAGTTCCATGTAAATTCAGGTGATGAAAATGTTTATTGCTTCTTTGAAATTCTGAAGAAATCCAAATGATCACAAGGGACTAAAATATCTTTTAGCTATATTGATTCACTTTAATAGCTTAAATATAGGCATTAGTAAGGAAAGGGTTGAACTGGCCAAAAATACAGAGCGACTCAAAAGCAGGGTCCTTTTTTCATGTTCACACTGTCCTCTTGGGTCAATACCTGAGTCCTGACCTGTCCTGGGAGAGGCCAGGGCTTGCATAAATAAGTAAAGAAGGTTAAGGGACCAAAGTCTGTTGGCTGACGTTTCCATCCCACAAAGCTTTAACACATTAGGATGCCCCACTGCCAGTAATGAGCCAGAGATAGATGAATAGAGATGGGAGTTTTAATCTACTGGCACTTCTAGCCCACACTTGAATGCAAAAGTTTGGATTACCAAGAGTGGAAGATGTCAATACAAACATGGGATTTCACATTGCATTTAGATGGAACCAACCTGAATTTAAAAAAAAGTTAAAAACATTTTTATTTAATTTTTTATTTTAAGTCTATTTTTATAAAGCAATAGTTCACTATTAAGGTTGTTTTTAGACCCCAAACGCAAAAAACACCAGACAGAACTTTATTAGCTTTTATAATTAGTTAATTCTAATTATAGTTTAGTGCGGGTGTTTCCGATCTCCAAGGCCAATATTTTCAATATTTTTTGTACCAATGGGCTAAGTGAACAACAGATAACATTAAAAAGGATTTTACTTTTTAAGCAAAAGGTGAACGTGGGGAGCAAAACTCCCCCTAAATGGAAGGTTAACGTTTTGACACCAGAGCTTTAGCTCCAGTGTTTACATTCTTTGGACTACCACAACTCTTTAAAGAGCCACTCCAATGAAAATCGTCTTGTTTGTGTTTTTAACATGTTCTTGTAGCATTTTTCTAATGATGTAGGACCTATATGAAATAATTCAGAATTAAAACAGCGTTTCTGAGTATTTCTTAATTCAAATTGAGTTAGATCAGAATCCGAATGCTAGAAAAAGCTGTGGCTAGTGATGTAACTACTCACCAGGCCTCCCAAAGTCTCTCTTACCCCTCCGCTCCTCCGCCCTCTTGCGTGCATTCATTTTCCTCGTCCCTGCTGACCTCTGCCTCAGAACTGTATAGCTGGATTGATGTAATATTGCTCACCATTATTTTTGCACCGCTAATGCTAGCTTGGGGTATAAGTTTGCACGGAAGCAAACAAACAGAGCTCTCAGAGATGTTTGATCTGGGTGTTTCCGGAAAAAGTTCTGGTCACATTGTTCTATCTGTGCAGGCTTGTTCAAAACAAACTTTTCCTTCATGATGTGGACGAAAACAAGCAGTAAGAGGTGAACGTTCTCTCTGAACTGATGCTTTAATGCTTTTTCTTTATCACTGCAGTCGCGGTCTGCTGGCTCAGCAACGCATTGACCGTGACAACCGGCCACATTGCGTATCAAAAATACAACTTGTGTAAAAAGCAATCAAAACCTAAAAAATAACAAGAATAAAGTACTAAAAGTTTATTGAATATTTATTTCTTTTGTAAGTGACCATGTTATAAGCGGGATTGTGCCTGCCAAAGTGTACACTGCGCACGTCGAGGAAGCCTGAACTGGTGGATAACGGTTGCTTCGCGAGTGTGAATAATTTGCATTAATAAATATTAACGCGTTCATTTTTTTTTTTTTATTAATCGCGTGTGTTAACGTAGACAGCCCCAATGTAAATACAATTTTAGCTGAATAAAGTACATCATCTTTTGCTTGGTACGATGTCTCTTAAGCAGTGCTAAAGACACCTGAAAGTTAATGACTGGTTATACTGTTATCAGTAACGCTCACAAGAAAAAAAAACAAGAACAAAAAAACCAAATTCATTTGGTAAATTAAGGTGGAGAGGCTCAATAATCCTCCCTTTGAACATCATTGGCTCTTCAAGAAAAAGTACTTGTTTGATTTCTTTTGGTCATAATTTTATCTAATTACAGACTCAGTCAACTCTGGACTGTCTTGGTGGTGCAAACTTTATGGACAGTGGAGCTGTAATTAAAATAGAGGTCTCAGGTCGTTTCAATTCATTGGATGCTTTCAGAGGAATCATCAGGCCCTGACCAAGGGAGTTCATACTGTAGCCAAGGTTGTCTGTTTTGTTCTTCAGAGAAAGAATGTGTATGCGTTTTCTCCTCATCTCAGCCCCAGTGCCCCTATGCCCTGGCCTCTCGTCCTCCCCCACTGTGTGCGAGTTTATTCACAGGAAATGCAGGGAAGCCTCACGGGTGGCTGGGCTGATGCGAAGCGACGTGGCGTCTCCAGCGAGCCAGGAACTTAGCATGTCAGGCAGGTCAGCACGGGGCAAGCAGACAGTCGATAAAATATTCAATACAGCTCTCCCAGTTCATGGATCTAATACCTTAGAAAAGGCCCCCTCCAAAATCTAAAAGAAAAAATGATCTTCTCTTCAGTCTCTTCCTTTCACACTGGCTGTGGGGTGGGTTTGTCAAAGTCAGGGTGAAAAAGCCACCTGTCAATGAGGATCTCATTGACTCTGGGGTAGAACTTGAACAGATTATTCTTTGCATGATGTCTTATGGATTTTAAAGCCCTCCCTTTTCTCATACGAGGGAGGAAAGGCTGGACGAGAGTTCAAAAGTGCACTGCAACCTTTTCTAGAACTGATATCATAGCTCAGTCTTTTTATCTTCTTCTTCTCGATTTCACCTGTCCTGTGCCTCCTGGGTCAGTGCTTGCACTTTATTGTCGCTTTACTTATTGTGCTGTGCATTCCTCAAAAGCCCAAAGGGTGGAGAGAAAACATAAGGCAGGGCTTGACAGTGTAGTGAGCAGACTCTGAAAAGGTGTGGCCTGCAATGTCTTGTGTCACTTTCGCACAGTGGGCGCTAAACCCAATTAGCATCATTCAACTGCACTGAGGGCTCATCACATCGACTCAGCCTCAGTGTCGACAGGCGCCCTCCACGGACTGGGCAGATACACTGAAACACCAGCTGCTATCAGCCTGTTTTGCTGATTAACCTAGACACTAAGATGTTGCTGCCGTGTCTTTTGACTCCCTAGCCACAACCTCATCCTCCACTGTTGTCTTGGGGTAGCTTCCGTCTACTTACATTTTTAACAAGCATCTCCTCTGTCTCCATCTCTTTTATTGTGTCGTCTGAGTGCGTGGTATTTTATTACTTACACTGCATAGATTGGTTGAGTACACTGGATCAGTGTTACCCACTCAAACGGTTTTCCTTTCTCCTTCTGAATAATTAATGGAAATGGATGGTTAAGGACAAAGGCAGTGAAGACTCCATTAAAGGGCAAAATGTTGAGAGGTGCTGACTTCATCAGTGGAGTTGTTAGCGCCAAAGGTCCTGATACAGTTCAGCAATATGCTACAACAGACAGACACTGTGAACGTTCAGGATTCTGTCCTAAAACACGACGGGACAAATGCTCCTCATTTCTAACAATGAGCTGCATTTCTGCAAAAAGCTGGAAAAACTGATAAGTTGAAAGCCCAACAGTAGTCATGTCGGGCAGTTTCCTGGAATATATGCTTTCACTGGATGCCTGCATGGCTCCTGAACACAGCAAAGTGTTAGGACTAACAAGGTACTGTTGGCAAGAGAGTGGGGCGAGAACGCAGCTTTTATGCAGTGCAATTGGGAGCTAACCTTGATAAAAATAGCTGTATCTAGCTGTAAAGGGATTTGTCTTTGTTTTTCAAAAGGTTCGTCATAACACTTCCCAGAGTTAGAGGGCCCTGCAGCTTTCAGATATCTATAAATAAATGCTTTCCTATGCTTTCCTTCTTTTTCTCTCTCTCTCTCTCTCTCTCTCACAGACTCAAGCAGGGACTGGAGCCGAGTAACTAGCCCCCTTCAGATGAAAAACATTCCTAACACCATGAACACCATGAACGGGGAGAGGACTGTGGATTTTCCTCAAGCGCTGTTTTCACGATCACCATATTCACAGAAAAAGAAGGTCTTTGTGGATTTATGGTGTTTGATTACACAACTAAAAGAAGCAAAGGGACATTAGAGACATTATATTAGTGGACATCAATAGTTTGAGACAAAAATGAAATACATGTTTTTGCTATCAGTTGCTTTTTTATACCTAATCATAATCTAAACAAACAAAAGCAAGGCTCAAGACTCGTGAATCTAAATAGATATGCTATGCCTGTCCGTGGCATTTTATTTTTTTTATTCATTGTATTACATTCTTATTCATCTTTTATGTGTCTTATTGCTAATTACTTTTTTGTAATTTTTTGCAGTTTTTTGTTTTTGTTGCTAGTTTGCTGAATTGTAAACTTTCTTTTGCCTTTCTCTTACTGTAAAGCACTTTGGTACTATGAAGGAACTGTAAAGTGCAATTTAATTGAAATGTCATTCATTATGAATCAGAAAAAAAGATACGAATGTGTCGCTGTTGTTCGCCAAAGCCAACAAATTTAAAATAAAAAAAAAAAGATCAGACAAAATATTCTATTCAAGAACTAGCCAATGACAGACTCTCTCTCAAGTTCCAAGGAATTAAACAACCTCTCTGTCATGGTGCAGGTGTGTCCCAGAAAATGATACAAGGAAATCATGTGACACTACTCTAGCCTCAGAAACAAGGGTATATTTACATCATTTTTTACTTGAGTGAATGTGAACTACAGTAAAGTGAAGAGTAAAATCTCCAAACACAAACGAGGACAGTTATTTGAAACTAGCTGCTGTTGCTCCTGAAAATGACAGGAGAAAGGCTTCGTGCTGCTGACTTCAGGAATGCTGTCGGTTCAGAGTTGTAAACGGAGTTGGCCTGCACCAACAATGGGGCATATTTTTCGAGATACTGGGAGTTGATAGCAGGCGTCCGCTGTGACAAAGGGCCACTTCTCTGGCTCCGTGAGAAAGGCATGTTAGTTCAGCTCTTTGATACAGGACACTGTTTCTCTGACCGCCATTCATTACCATGTATAACAGTCAAGAACACTGAGCATTAGGCATAACTTTGTCCTCCTACACACTTTCTGAAGCAGGATGTTAAACGGCCAGGAGCCAGGCTTCTCTAAACACTTCTAAGTGTAACATTAAAACTTAGCTTGAGTGGTTTGGGTAGAAAACAGAATCAAGGACAAGGAAAATCTGTGTGTTTCGACATCTAAGTCTGTACTCAGCAGTTGAGATATGAGCTGCCTTTAAGCCCACGGCTTTGACAGAGCATTGGAAGAATAACACAGCCTAGGCGTTCACATTTGTTTCCACTTATGTTACATGATCTTTAAGAGTCTAATTTGAACAAATCCCTTGCACACTGTACTTTCTGAGAGGGCTCACATACGTGTACTGGGTGTTAATGTAATGTTCAAAGTGAACTACCCTGACGGTCAGTGCTGGGCAGACTGTGCTCTATTTCTGCTCTCTACTTGCTGTAGTCTTTTATTAAGAAACCATATAAAATGAGGCATGAGGAACAAAGGCTGCTAGTGCCCTGTCATTTTGGAGGTACACCAGCATTTCTCAAGCTCAGTCTCAGAACATGCATTCTTTCAAATTCTCCTCACCCTGAAGATCAAATGTAATAGATTTTATTATGTATTAGACTAAGGACTGTCAGAAATAAAGTGTAAATGGGAAAATATGAGAAGGAGAAAAAAAATATCATTTTTAAAGAGAACAGCGCGCCTGAGGCTCCTTCACCACATAAAGCCTTGGTGTTTTTTCCTCTACTGCTGTGCTATGCCGCCAGAGTACTCCAGCTCCGGGGAATGCCAGCGCCACGTCCAAGACAGATGAGAGAGGGAGAGAGAAAAAGAGATGGAGGATAGGTGCTGGTGAAATGTTAATGTCTTGTCCTGTTCAATATCTGCATCTTTGGTCGGGAGGGATGGCGGCCGCCCGCCCTGACTGAGAGAGAACACACAGAGTGGCGGGAGGCAGTGTGTGTGGATCAGAGTCAACTTTGCCTCTTTCATTTTTCCTTGAGTGTACACATCCACCGACCCTCCCACACACAGAAAACATAAACATTTCATGTTTTGTTAGTAGCCATGCATGAGGAATTCCCCCTTCCTGTTGGTGTGTCATGTTTATATTGCCTCCTAGTCAGAGTGCATTGTTCATGGCGAGCATCCTCACACTCTCATAACTTCCGATGTTCCTTTTGTTTCATGGAGATTTTCAGTCAAACCAAAGTGAGTCATAAGTTTCTGAGACACTGGCTGAATCCTCTGACATTAAGGGGGGGTTGCAAAAGGATCTGTGGGGTTATTATGTGTCTGGTCTTGGGTGGAGGTCATCCAAAGTTACAGGAAGTAATTCTGAGGATGGCTGGGGGAAGAAGTGATGTGGAGGAGAATGTGTGTGAAGGAAAATGAGCGGAGCAGGGTGGAGGGGTGTCAGGGTAATGTCTGGCAGATGACAGATCTGTGAATTCTTTCCTTGTGCCCAAAAGACAAAAGAAGTGGTGGTGTGGTGGTCATATATTCAGAACACTTACAGTCTTTATCCCACCCTTCTTCCCCCATCCTGGGGGGCTCAGTCTGCTGATTACTACACAGGAGGCCATTCAGAAGCAAGTACCCCCCTTCACCACCTCCCTCTCTTTCACAGACATAACCGTCCCCTGCTGCAGTCATCTTCTCCTTTCTTCTGGGGTCATCTCAAAACACATTTTGAAGCAGTGCAAAGATAATTGGGGTGGGAGTTGAGGGGTGAGACAAAGGCCAGGTCGCTTTTGCTTGAGGATTTTTATTTCTCAACAAGGTGGTCCGTTTGACGCCTTGCCCTACAACAGAGTCATGGGTCATTTTCCTTCCCCCAGCATCTGCCACCCCTCGACCAAAAGAACGCCCAGTTGGTACACCCAAACCACAAGCAGACACATGCGTAAATACGCTTATCACTTGGTTCAGACAAGCCAAACAAACACAAGTTTTCTCGAAGAAACACTTCCTTTAAACTCTCCATCCCAGCACCAAAGCAAAAAGGATGGTGGCGAGTTGCCGGCAATACAATGTGTGTTTTCATCCCTTTGAGCCTACACGTCTGCTGGCATTTAAACTCCTAACTCTTGTCCTCTCGCCCAACACAGTTGCATGTGTGTGTTTATGTGAGTGTGGCGGTTGGCTGAGGGGGCGGCGGGCCAAGGCCGTGACGAGGGCTAACAGAAAAAAGGGCAGTCAACAAAACTCAATTGTACTCAGAGTGACGGTAATTGCATTTGATTAAAATAATGACAGGGTGTCAGGGCAGAATGGAGGGTCTCTTCATGAGAGTGTGAGGGCCTGACACCAAAACCCAGGAGGGGCAGAAAGAGCAGGGGAGATAGATGAAGAGAAGCAACAGCTGGATAAAAAAGGCTTTGTGACTCACCTGTACCCCAGTAGAAACCCAGAGCATAAGCAAACCACATGGAAAAGACAAAAAAAGACATTTTACTTCAATTAATATTTAGCAATAACTGCATTGTCAAGATGTGTTTGTACATATATATATGTTCTTAGTATTAAAATGAGCACACTGAAGTACAGACAGCAGTCTGACAAGAGGAGGAAAGCCTGAAAAAAAGATTTAAGGAACACATGATTGACATGCAAAGATACATCACAACAGTGGCAGCGGCAGCAGCAGCGGCAGCAGCAGCAGTCATTTTCCAAGTTCCAAACAAAAAAACCATATGTTGGGCCACAAAAGCAATAAAATCCTAAATGGAGTCATTGTACTGGTGCAGAGTATTAAGAAATACAAATCAAATACAAATTAAATTAAGATTAAATAAAGATACGTATATTGAGCTCAGAAATTATATTTTTTCTGAGTTTTAATCACTTCCAAACATTATTAGAAAACAAAAGCATGTTGCTTCAATGAAGCCTGTTCTTTGTGCACTTTGTTAAACCAAAACCATGTTGGAGCTTCAGCTCATGCTCACACTGAAGATGGTGATTTTAAAGATGAATGACAAAAGGACAGAGCATTAATGGGATTTAAATCGAACAGATTGATATGCTTCAGAGTGAACTTTGCACACAAAACTCTTACAAAGTAGTGCGTAGGGAGTTCAAAAATACGATTTTAGGTGACTGGCAACTCAAGACAAGCTGTCTGTGGGCAGCTTTAAAGAGAACTTTGCTATTTCAGAGGCCTCATAATATCACTTTCTCTTTTTAGCCACATGAAACTTCAAAGTGCCTTCAAGCGATACACTTAAATACAGAACAGTATGGAACTCCACACTTAGCCAACGTGTCCTTTGCCATGACCCTCTGAGGCCAGCGACACAGTTAGCTTCTGCTCTTGATGCACACCCCAGCCAGAGCGAATGAAAGAGATGGAGGCTTTTACAAGTGGCCCGACAGCACAAAGTGTCTCTGCTCTCTGTAAAAGCAGTGCTTAAGGTCAGAGGAGTGGACAAGTTAAAAGAAAAGAGAGAAAAAAAGTGAGTGTATATGAGAGTTGTGTGTTAAGGCAACGGAAAATATGATAGCCAGTAGGGATGTCAGAAGCCTCTGAAAAGCCGGGCTCAGACTCATCTCCTCACATGGATTCAACCTTTTCTCTGCACTCCCCTCTTCATTTATCCCTTACACCTTCACAGGAAGTTCAGCCTGGGCCTGGAGCAATCCATCCCTGCATGATGCATTCCCTCCCCATAACTCTTCCAGAGCTCATGTCACACAAAAGGAGTGGCACTGAGTGTGTTGAGCATTAACAGCCGCAGACAAGTCAATAATCCAAGGAGGTCACTGTAAAAGCATTTCATTCACAACCCTATCACAATGGAACTGGCATTATAAATAGATAGAGGCAATACTGAGGTATCTTCTCCGTTTTTCTGATTTCTTACAAAAGTCTTGATTTATGCCTCTTGACTTTTAAACTGAAATAAATGACAGATCCCTTCTAGTCAGTAGATTCTCATGTGGAGCTAGGCTAACAACTTATGGATTCAACAAGAATATAAACAATGTTTTTCCTGTAGGAAAATATTTGTGAGGATTTCTAGGCATGTGCCTCACCTTTGTGCCACAGAACACCTCTGAATTCATTTCAAAGACAGTTGTGCCAGTATTTTACTTTAAATATTCATCATGTTAAAGAAACTTTAACGTGGAGCTTTTCAAACTGCCTGTTTGTGGTTTTTTTTCTGAAGCACCAGCACTGTTTTATTCTGGTTTGGACAAATGATGTCACTATCATCATTTCTGCAATGACATAAGGGTCTGAAAAAGTCTACACACACAATCATCATTTATTCATAGTTTTATAAGAATGAATTACTATATGTTTTAAGAAAGTCCTTTAATTAAAACAAAAACATAAAAAACACAGGTTCTTTTTTCAGTGCGTGACACAATGTTCCAAATTACATATTTTTCTTAGATTTTTCTAAAAACTCCATAGAAATGACACTCAGCATCATTTTCAAGTCACTAACCCTTAGAGTGAATATGAAATGCTTTTAAACAAACCTCCCAAAAATAAAATAAAACCCTTCAAATGCCAAACCATCAGTTATTCTCCTTGATGGCCCGTGGCAGCCAATGATGCAGAGGTATTCCGGCAGCACGAGATGGAGCATGGTCATGCATGACGATGATTTCTGTTATGGAAAGCAAAGTTCTTCTTTTTGTACCACAGTAGAAAGTGTTCAGTCAGAAACTCCACATACTTTCAGGTCATTTTCACACCTCCAGGAACCCTAAAGGGGCGGAACAGCTCTCTCCCCATGATTCCAGCCCAAACCATGACTCCACCACCTCCTTGCTGACGTCACAGCCTTGTTGGGACATGGTGACTGTCCACCAAACGCCCTCTACTCCATCCATCTGGACCATCCAGGGTTTGACAGCTCTCATCAGTGAACACGACTCATGAAAATGAGTCTTCATGCATGTGTGGGCCACTGCAGCCGTTTCTGCTGGTGAGTGTTGTTTAAGGGGGTCCGATAGAAGGTTTACGTAGAACTGTAAGCCTCTGGAGGGACTCCAGAGACAGCAGCAGCTTCAAACATGTGCTGCTGCTTTGTAATGGTATTTTAGCAGCTGCTCTCTTAATCCCATGTATTTGTCTGTCAGAAACCTTCATCATTCTGTTTATCTGCACCAACCCATGAGTTTCTCTGAATCAGACTCAAACCTCTTCATAATAAAATGATCACGCTGAAGTTTTCATGAAATGTCCAAGGCATGCAACTATTTCACACCTTTCAGCTGCAGAGATCCTTTTTCTTTCCCATGTGGCTTTAAAATGTGGATCTGCTTGATAATGTGGAACGTTCTTCTTTAGTAATTTTTCTTTTAGTTGAACTCACCTGGTAAACTAATGACCACAGGTGTCTGAGACTGATGTCAGTGATCCAAAGAGCCCACAGACACAATGTGATCCATGAGTTTCATTGAAAAACAAAGAATTTGATCTTTTTTGACTCTTCAATGCAATTAGCATTATAATTTGGAATGCACTGTAAACACAGCTAGAAAAAGATGGATTGGCTGTAGACTGAACAAACACACCACCTTTTTTAAGGCAATTCACCAGAATTTGCTAATTGTCTATGCACAAAAATTGAGATGCAGATTAAACCTTTGGACACAATTATATCACAGAGATTTATAAAATGGAATCAACAATTTTTCCCATTTCCCATTTTGTGGTCCAGCTGTTTTGCAGATTTATTTCAGCACCATTTTGCATGGCTTTTTCTTCTTTCTACAGAGCACAGTGGTCTGCTTTCTGATTGGCTGGAGACCTTGTTAATCTATCTGACTGCGTGCAGATCTTTGTTTCCAGTCTAAAATCGAGGACTTATTATTCTACAAAGGTTTGACCTTTGAGAGTTTAAACAAGAGAGAAAAGTGTGAAAATATTCATGCCAGTCTGAGAAAAGTGGATGAAGTAAAGTGTGTAGTGTACAGCCTTAAAACATCTGTAATCCTAATTTGTGAATTTCACCAATAATGGGTTATTTATAGAGCATAACCCCCACGATAAACAAGGGCACACTCTACTCTATCAGGTATTCAGTTCATGGAAAGAGCTTTAAAATCAAAACCATCAAAACTTTGACTCAAAGTGATCCACCAACTGTCAAAACTTTGTGCACCAAGAAAGTTTTTGAATGATTCAGAGTTGAATGAATAAATCGACTTTAATACTATTAAGACTAGTGTTCATGTAATTTTATTCTATTCTGGTGCACATAGGAGAGCCCAGAAAATATTAAAAATTGACTCAAAATTGTCTACGGGTTCTGCATGTTGTGATAGATTACTGGCATTATTGGCATAGAAAATACTTTTTATTCCTAAAAACATTTACAATAATTAAAAAAAAGATGTAATCAAAATGTCAATCTAAAATCTGCTACTTGTACAGTTTTTGATACTTTAACATTTGTTTACATCATAAGTTGAGAGGATGTAAAAAGCTATAACAGACATTTAAACACAAATCTCATGTATCAAATAAATGTCTTGAAACCATCTCATTCCAAGTCATGTGGGGCAAAAACATCGGCTAAAAATGAATCCAAAGTTTCAGCACAATGTCATTCTTAAGATTTACAATGTGGGGTTTGACATCAAAATCAGAGCTCTGCACAACTCTCCTTAATTGAACAATTCTAAAAGATATGCATATATATATATATATATATATATATATATATACACAGTTATTCTACCTGAAGTGATCCATCAGTTTAAATTTGAATACATATATATATATATATAATCTGATATATTATTTGGATACAAGAATATTATGCAACTATCTATTTTTCAAAAGTTAACATGCTCCCATTGTTGTCAAACTGAAAAAAGTTCTTTTTCACCCTTATGGGTAAAATCGTAATTCAGTTTGGAATTAAAAGGTTTAGTGAATCAGCCTCCATCCCCAGTCTAAAAGTGTGTGAAAGCTGGAGCACGGTGACTCTTGAGGGAGCAAAATAGTCAGTGTTTGGAAGCCTCTGGAGTGTTTTCCTGGACAAAGCTCCAGCCAGACTCCATTGGAGTAAAAACATAAACATTTAGAGTGAGTGGCTCACAGCTACAGCACATCTTCTATTTGTTATCACTTGTGCTCCAGGCCCGGTTTACATTCTCTTGAGTGGTGTGTTCATCCGGAAATTTGTACCCTACGCCCCCTTCTGATTTAGATTTGGAGAGCAATAAAACTTGCTGAGTTGTTGCCTCGGACAAATAAACTGACTTAAGTGTTGATGTAGAGATTCCTATAAAAACAGGAAAAAAGAAAAGAAAAAGAAAATAGAGACAAAAGATGAAGAGAGAGATAGCTACAGAGAGAGACAGAGCATGAATGATACGCGCTGGTCTGTCGCTCCTTCCTGTGAAAGTTTCCGGCGAGGCAGTAAACATGGCAGCGTCTGTCTCCAGAGGGAGCTCAGGGAAATGTGCTTGTGTGCGAGTGTGTGGTCAAGAGGACGTGTGTGTTTATGGATGTTTGTGTGTCTGTGTGAGGTGATGTACTGCTTGTTGGTGCACGCATACATTGTTGTGTGTGGAGGTCAGCAGTTCTCTTCCTTTCCATGAGGGAGTTGTGCTGCAGCCAAATGCCCAGCTGCTCATAGGTGTCCGTTTACAAGCTGATTCTTAGAGCTAACAGGGAAAATGCACGAGACACACACAAGCGTGCTTGCCTTGATTTGCACCACAGGAATTCTCACAAAATACATGACATATAAGGTTTACCGTTGCAGCTTGTGAGGTAATGTCATTTACTCGGTTTGTTAGTGTGTGCACTCAAAGCATTAGGTTTTTAATGATATTACTGCTTAATTATATCACCTCAAACATTGACTGAGGAGGACTGACTTAATTACAGTGATTTCTGGATTTACCTGTTTGAACGCTGAAGCACATGCTCAGTAGTAACATGGTTTCTGCAATTACCTAACTTAACCACCAGTTGCGAACATGTATAAGTATCACATTTGAAGGCAGCCATTGCAGAAAAGAACTAATCTCTCACTAAAATGTACATAGAGATTGGAAAGGCAACAAAAGCTTCCTAAAGCAACCAAAATGAACTGTTTATCACAAAATATCAAATATAGTTTCAGAGCGAACAAAATATACCATTTATATAAAGAAAAAAACACACATCCGCAACTTTTGGATACTGGCAAATCTATTAAAAATTACAAATGTTCACAAGTATTGATGTCCAAAAACCAAAACACATGGAAACAGTTTGTTCCAACTATTTAGAAGCATAATGTACATATGTGACTTACTTTTCCTTATAAATGAAGTCCGTGTGTCGCTCCCTTGTTTTCTGTCTATGGTCTCTCTTTCTGAAGAAATGCATTCATAACCTGTTTGTAGAAGTTTTCTTTTCTTTCTTCCAGTTGAAAAGTCGTTTTGTCTCCGTGGAGATCTTTACCAGTGACATATCTGGACAAATTCATGAGTTTAGGGGTTTTTAAAATGTGATCCTCATTTAGAAAATGATGCTAAACATATAATAGAGTAACTTGGCAGCTGCACTTGATGTTCTACCTCTAATTCTATTATTCTTTAGCCGCGTTGTCACATTCTCCGGGCTCACCAGAGCCCTCTGCCCTGCGGCAGGTGTACTGCCTGCCTCACCTAGTGCACTTCTAAAGTGCATTTTTAGCGGATAGAAAGACTAAATGTGTGTAAACTGGCACTAATGTAATCAGACAGATGGAGAGAAATAAACAAATGAGGTCATTTTAAAATAAAGCGTCTTCTATGATGATAAAAAGACCGAATTAGTAAAGCTCATGCGTCAGCTGCAGCTCCAGTCAGTGTGTGCGGCGCCAGGGAGTCGCGGGCTGTTACCGCCTCACCTGCCACTGTCTCGCGTATTTGAACAGGAAACTCGTAAATTCACTGAAGAAACATTGAAAACACACACGGAAAAAAGTAATCATAGAAAAGACATGTCTAAAAAATAATATTTTTAATTTAAAAAGTATTTTAATTGTATTTAATGTATGCATTTTTAAGCCACTGCCTCCCCTGACTGCACGTCACTGCTGCAAACTCAGAACAAGGCAGTTTGACAAGGAAAAAAAAACTAAGGAAAGCTGGTGAGAAAACTTTTTTTTAACTACCATTCCGCAGAGGACAACTTTGGATACTTAAACAAGCATCTCCTCTTGTAGTTAAGGCCAGAAATTCTGCTGCTCGAAACTGTTAAGGCTGTGTCCCACTTTTGACAATGACACATGTCAACACAAATAAAGCAACTATGTCAATGTCACAACCTTCAGCCTGTGCATGATCTGAATGCAGAGTTGTAAGAAAATGATCAGATAAGCTTTGCATCCATCATCAGCATATCAAAGATGAAATGAAGAAAGAAAAAGCAGTCAAACAGAAGGTGAGAGGATGTTACTCTAAATGATTGGGGCACTGATGCCAAAATAAGAGTAAGAACTTTGGATCAGAGGACCAGGAAGAGATTTTAATACTAGCACTGAAACAAATAGAACACCTTTTAATCTTTCTTTTCCTTTTCCCAAAGAGGACATTTCTGAAAGGAAACAGAAAAGATTAAAAATACGAATAGGCAATCATTTGAATTTTCTTTTTTTTTTTTTCGTGCAAAAGGCAAATCTTGTGATTCCTGACTGGATATTTAATTAGAGTTTTGGATTGTAATCACAACTTGTGTCATGTAAAACAGTAGCCTAGATCTGAACTAGCTTCCAACACAAAAATGATCACCTACAGTATGTCAGCAATTACAACACCCAGGACTCCCACACTGAAAACTTGAACTGCCGAAGCAATTCAATTTTCTGAAAGCATGAAATCCCTTCATAGTACTTTGGACATTAAACATTTTAATGGAATTATAATTAACTGATATACATGATAGTATCTGGCATAATGACATCATAATTTTAACAGTGTTATGTCATAAAGACTGCTTACAGACCTAACAAGTCAGAAAATCAGATTCAGAATTATGTTAACTATTGCTCGAAGAAAAGTTCAGCATCCAGTAAAGAATATATATCTTTATATATATATATAAAGATGTTCTGCATTGGTGTTAAATTAAACTACATCTAAACCAGCAATGGGAAACTACAGACCTCGAGAGCCACATTCCTTTATGTTTTCCATCATACTCTGCTCTGGAATGTTCTAATTGGCCGGACAGACCTGAACCAGGTAATCAGGCTTGAAAATCATGCAGACACAGTGGCCCTCGAGGCCTGGAGTGTCCCTGATCTAGATTTTAGTTCAACTATCAATTTAAAAAGAGTTGAAATATGAAGATTTCTTACATGCCTTATATTTAAAATCTGCAAAAAAGTAGATGTGATTTCAGGGTGTAAATGAGCATCATGTCAGATGGAATGAGAAAACGCAGAATTTAACGGTTTCTGATAGCTTTCTCTTTAAAAGTACAACACCAGCGCATGTTAATAGAAGAAGATACAAGTTAAGTGCAAACAGGTTTAGAAACCAACTGCTGGGCTACAACTACTGCATGAGTACTGTCCATTAAAACACACAGCAAAGCAGAGATGGACTGCTACACTAAGTCAAACAACTGTGATTTTTCAGTTTCTCTAACTGAGGATGGGTCTGAAATATTCATCTAAGGTGCACGTCCACTTTGAAAGACATGCTCTTAATCATCTGGAAATCACAATGTTTTATGATGATTTAAAAAAAATATTTGTATGCTACTGCGGCAAATGAATGTTTGAACACCTGAGAAAACCTATGTTAACATTTGGTACAGTACCCTTTGCTTTGTTTGTTTGTTTTACTGACTGGCTAGGCCACTCCAGAACCTTGGTGTGCTTCTTTGGTTCACTCCTCGGTTATCCTGGTTGTGTGCTTTGGTTCATTGTCACGTTGGAAGACCCAGCCATCACCCATCTTCAATGCTCTGAGGAAAGGAGGTTGTTCCCCAAAATCTCACAATATATGGCGCCAGACATCATCTGCTAAATACAGTCATCCTGTCCCATCTGCAGAAAAAACACACCCATAGAATGATGCTACCACCCCCATGCTTCACAGTAGGGAGGGTGTTTTTGGGACAGTACTCATCATTCTTCTTCCTCTAAACAGGGTGAGTAGAATGAAGACCAAAAAGTTCTATTTTGGTCTCATCAGATCACATGACTTTCTCCCATGACTCCTTTGGGTCATTCAAATGGTCATTGGCAAACTTAAGACGGGCCTGGACACGTGCTGGTTTAAGCAGGAGAACCTTCTTCAGAGTTCTACAATATCGTCTCTGGTGTCTTTGGACAGCTCTTTGGTCTTGGCCATGTTCGTAGTTGGAGTTTTCTTGATTGTATGGAGCGGACAGGTGTCTTTATGCATTTATCTAACAACCTCAAACAGATGCTTCTAATTTAAGATAATAGGTGGAGGTGAACTATTTAAAGGTGGACTAAAAGGTCTTTGAGGGTCAGAATTCTAGCGGATAAACAGGTGTTTGAATTCTTTTTTTGCAACAATAGCATGTATGTGTGTCATACACATGCAACTCTGGTCCCATACACTTCAACACCACTGTTTTAATAAAACAAAAGAATAAAACATGAGTTTTGTTTAAATAGTAAGTCTACAACCCATTATTTCTTTTTTACTTTTCCATGTTTCCATCTTTTACAATTCATTTCTTTCCCTTTCCTCTCTTACTTGCTTTTGTACTCTCCTTTCTATTATCCAACCCTATCTACCAGCCCTATTGGTTATTTTATTTTTTATTTAACAAACAGTATGCCGTATTAAAGTAACACTAATTGAGGTGGTTGAGGGGCCTATCCCATGGTTTTTTTTAAGCCTTTCAGAGTAAACTATACCCATTTATATGATCATTTATTACCTTCGGCACATGAAAGAACTAATTATTTATGAAAAATTAGTTAATTTTGTAACTTCTTTCCTACCAGGAAGTAAGACGACTTGATCTCTGAGGCTCCGCATTTCACTTCTCTGCGTTTCAGGCTAGACATTTATTCCAAATATTTGAAAGCCGGCCATCACAGACAGAATGATGATGGCTAATGGATTCATTTTGTGGTGAAATTCAATCACAAAATGTAGACAACAAGAGCAGTTGAACATTTCAGGATTTTTTTAAATGATGAGAACATAGTGTGCACTGGCTGTGAACGTTTCTTTTCTCTTTGAAGAATGGATGAAAATACTGCGTTGGGGTTGTTTATAGTGAGGAATGAACATTATGATACACTTAGAAGCTCAAAATGTTTATTTTTCATGGTATAGGCCCTTAAAAATGTAATTAATGCTGGTTTGGTGTCACAACAAATAGACGTTTGTTTTAAACAGATTTTACAGTTCGTAGTCTAGGTTTTATATGTCTGTGTGTAAATAAGTGGATAGGATACTGTTGGGCGCAGCATCTTGAAAGCCTTTGGACACGCTGACAGTGAAACAACGAAGGTCATAATTTTTGACCTGATGGCAGCTGTCCTCAGTGAGCTGCAGGTGAGCTTTACTGCTCTCTCAAACACATTCACATGATAACTGATATATCAGACGGCAGCAGCATGTGTGGACACACACGCATGCACGTGCACGCACACACGCACGCACACACACACACATGGTTGGCTGGAGGGGGAAATCTAGCTGTCGCCTCTCAATAACCTCCAACAAAAGAACCATTGAAAACAACAAGACAGCCTCTCACAGTGGAAGTTCAAAAAAAGTTTCTCTTTGTTAGTCAAGGCAGCTTCTCAGCGCAGCCTCATTTCTCCACCAGATCTCCTCAGAGAAGCCAACCAGTTAAGAAAGGATTTACTTCATCGTGGAGAGATGAGCACAGGAAAATGGCATTGCAGAACTGACATCCAACTTTGGCTTTCTAAGCGGTTGAATTGCAGAATCTTTTGATGGTAAATAGTGCATACTTGTATAGTGCTTTACTACTTTCTTATAAGGCCCAAAGCGCTTTAGAGTCACAGTCTCATTTACCCATTCACACACACATTCACACCACTGAAGACTGGCACCAACCTAAAACTACCAGGAGCAATTTGGGGTTCACTGTCTTGCTCAAGGACACATATGGGCACGCAGAGCAGGAACCAAACCTGTGATCTTCCAAATAGAGGTCAACTGGTCTACCTCTGCACCACGGCCGCCACCAGATTGAGAAAGTCACCATCACATTCTCACGAGTTACCCCCTCACTCCTCTAAACTTTAACAGAAGTTACCACTGCATTCTCAGTTAGAACCCACTGAATCCTCTAAACTTGTGTCTTTCATCTTTCTTTTTTTTAACAAGCCTATCTGACATTGATTCTTACATACATTTGAAGGGATGCACATGCGGCTAGGGTCCAGTGCACTTAGCATCTCAGTTTACCAGTCGGTTTTTTTTACTTAAGCACCAGTTAAACATCAGAGACTTATCACTCCAGGGAAGAACCAGGGTCGCTTATTGTCATAAAATACAAAGAACTGAGGAGTGTCTGTTCTATGTGTTGCCTCTCTTCTGGCGCTGATCCTAATGGGATTTGCATGAAAGCTGCTTTGTTGTTCGCAACACAGTTTTCTAATTAAAATCCTGCTTCAATCCCACCCCATAACTTCCTTTAAGATGTAAATTCCACTTCTAGGCAGTAAAACAACATTAAACTCCTGCATCATTTGACCTTGCTCTGACACAAGCTACGTATCTGGCTTTATGTCGTTATATTTGTTTGAATAAAGAGGGTCATCATTTCTAATTTTAGGCAATTTCACTGCATACGACCCCCCTATCTCAATAAATTGACTGGTCATGGCCGTTTTACAACAGATGTGAAGTTGGTTTCATCTGCGTCATTTTCACTGAAAGAAGCAGAAAGAAACTTAACCTCAGCAGCTTTCAAATGTTCAACTGGGCATGACATCTGAGACAAAAACATTGAAAATATCAGAAAATTCAAAAGTGGTTAACAAAAAATAAACAACAAGGGACAAGGCAGGGGGTGAAGGAGCTCACGCAAATATCAATAAACACTTTTCTTCCGTCTCGGAAGCTTCCTGCTCTATTTGATTAGGCTGTGGACAGCGGCTGGGGTGAAAACTAGAGCAGTCATGCTTTTTTGCTTTTCTTCCTCTTTTCCCTTCCTCTGCAATCTTCACCCTGTCCTTAATTGGAATGGGAAGTTTGGGAAGGGAGGAGGGCAGAGGGGCGGGGGTTGAGTGGGTTGCTGTTAGCCTCAGCCTAACCTCCCCCATCTGGACTCAGGAGGTGAGGGGGCGACTTGCCAGCCTTCAGGCTACTTCGAACCCTTCCCAGCTGTTGGTTGTTCAGGGGCAGGACATTTTGTAACTCTCCTTACCCCAAGTGTGTATTTGACTGGCTTGAGAAAGCTTTTTTTTTTTTTTTTTTTATAAAAATTGCCATATCCTCCACCAGCTGCTGACCCCACAGCCTCAGTCTGTGAGCAGGCCTCTTTATTTAGCAGAATCTTGCTTTGCAGGAGGATTTGTTTAAGGGCTTCTGGCCCCATCACTGTTAGAAAGACCAGCATAATGTAAAAAAAAACACAGACCGGTCACTGACTGTGAGCAGGAGACATTAGCCAAAACCAGTAGCCATAACAAAAGTCCTGTCAGCAGCTTGCGCTGTGAAGATGGCACTTGAGGTTGGAGGAGTGGACGCTCATCCAGCTTCAATGTTTTTCACATTCAATCTACAAGTATTATTTCTAAAGCCTTCTGTGACTTTTGGAGAAACAGCAATAAATAAACATGCAAACAAATATATAAAATCAAATTGACATGTTGCAGTGACATGTCCACCATCATCCTTCAAATGTTATGTTGCATTGCAATTTAATTTATCAGTGACATCAGTAAAAAGAATTCATGCTTGGCTGGACAGGTATTTCAGCAAATGAGCAGAAAGCCAAAGTTCATCGTGTTTAAAATTACAGCCATGTTAACATGACTGCTGGTTCTTGTGAATAAAATAAGTCATGAGTACAATTCATGGATAGGTTAATCCAGTAAAGTTTTTGTGAGAGAAGCATTGCTGCCACTGTGCTGTTACAAAACAACAGTTCACAGTGTGGTCTCATGTATTCTTGTATTTCCTTCCAGGGCTTCCAATAGCTGGGCCTGGACAAATATCACTCTGTTTTGCTTTGTTATGGCAGGACAAATCACACTGGTTTTGTCTTTCATTCTATGGATATGTGGCACTGCCATCAAATCTTAATGGATTTCATAGCTACAATAAATGTAGCTTAAGCTAATGGTCTTACCCAAGAGGCAAAACATTTTGAGGCTAGTCAGAAACATAACTAACTGAAACCGTGCTAGTTAACTGGATCACTGCTAAGTAGCATTTTACACAAGTAGGTAAAACAACCCGATTTCACAACAGAAATCAACATAACTAACACCTCTCTGAAACAGGAACATTCATCTCTGGTAACATACTTTAAGTCTGTGCTTAGAAATTAAGACAAAAGCTACATTCACACCACTCTCGGCAAAATAGGTTCAAGTGACCACTTCCAATAAGAAGTCTGAGCAAATGTGCGTATGTCCACATTTTGGGCTGCTGAGTTAAAAAACTTTCCCATGTATGTGTTTGAAACGTTATTTGGGCTTTACATACAAACACACAGCCATTGAACGCACGTTGAAAGTTAAACCATTTGAACTTTGACCAATCAGAGACCAATCAGATTTGGTAGTGATGTTTGGGTGGCATCCTCATCAAACGCAGAAGTGCCAACTGTTTGAAGATCGATTATAGAGGAGAAATTCAAAGTGCGGTTTGTGCCCTGTCTGAATTATGTGACACAAAGACTTTCAAATACTGGAAAGGAGTTGTGAAAGAAAAAGGCTTAAGGAAGATTCACAAGTTCTGAACCTCTTTGACATTTTGCACCAAGCCTCTTCCAACTGTGAGTAGATCAGCTAGTCTTGGGTAGCGACAGACCAGTGTGAAAGCCGTGTTCTAATCTCTGTTTTCATTAGCCATCCATCATGAGAGCGGGGCAATGCAGTTTTAGAAAAGCACACACGTCTCAGTTCTCTCGTTTGGTCTGGACCACAGGTGTATTCTCAGTTGCTTTGTCTGATCAAACATTGAAAAAAAGGGATCAAGTTTAACCAAGCGACACGAAGTAGGCGTGACTACACCCAAAGATGACTATGCTAAGTCAGCATTTTTAATGCATGCTGGTGTGACGGTCTAGTCCATAGCTCCAGAAAAATCGTTTTAACTGCTGGTATTCAGAAAAGGTTTAGATGCCTACATGAGATGGAGCTGGTGAGTTAAAGGATGTAGGACAGACAACAACAGCATAAAACAAAGGCATCAACTATAGGTTGAATATGGACTTGTTAGCAAAGTTCGGAACAGGTGTGTTTCAGTGTCTTACTAAGACTGAGCTTTGACAAAAGTGACTGCTGGATTTACAGAACTTCCTCACGCAAAGCCTTTTTTTTTTTTTTTAACAAAGTCAGAACCATTGTTGCAAGCGAAATGAATAACAACAGCTTTTTTAAGGCTCATTACACACACAAAACTATGGTTTAAATATGCTGGTTTGGAAAAAATGCTGTAGACTGGATCAACGTCTCGTTTAAACTTTGACCCCAGGAGTCCAGATCTACCTGCTACTCTTCTTTGTACTGGTTTGCATTGGAATCATATGGTGATTTTTCATTATGGCAGCACTGTAATTTTGGGGGAATGAGCACTTCAAAAGCCAAGCAGCCCTCACATAAACACACACAGACAGGGTTACTGTAAATGTGTGTAACCTAGAGTTCTGCTGGATCCAGCATTAGTTTTCTTTTCTTTTTTCTCTCTTTTTTGTATTCCCACAACAGTCCAAAATACACCCGGACAGTAATCAGAGACGAAATGCAAGGCTATAATTGTTGGAGCTGATTACAAAGTGGAGCATAATGGTTCAAATTGGGAGAGGAGTGCAACGCCAACTTATACACAGGAAAATGTGAACTCTGCTACACAGGGTGTCTGGAGTTTAGTTTGAGAGCTTCTTGAATTATAGTCTTTCACAGCAGCTGCACAACAAAAAGTTACACTTGGAAGATCTTTGAAAGTTGGGTGGTCTTTGCTGTCCTAAGATGTACAGGATGTCCCATTTTTAACATTTCTCCTCCTGTGGGGTAGGTTCTGTTTGTGAAGACATCTTCATAGTGAGGGGTAGCATTGCTTGAGTGGGTGGGTGGGGGGTGGGGGGAGGTAATGCACGGTAGGTTGTATGATCCCATCCGTCACAGAAATGCAAAACTGGGGTAGGCATCAAAACATACTGAGGAAATGGCAGTGAGCCATATTTCCACAAGGTAAACAAAACAAATCAACGAAAAAATCACAATCTTTCAAACACTTCCTTGTGCCTGTGTATGCAGCTGTATAAATAGAACAAAACACAGATAAACACTATTGTTGGCTCTCATATTGTCAATAATTAAAGTCACACTGTCCCTGTGTTCTGGAGGCTCACGTGACTTCAGCTTTTTTTCCCCTCATGCCAAACACAAGCTCCCTGGTTCCTCAAATGAGATGCATTTGAGGAAAGGTGCTCAGTTGTGGGTTTACGTTCCATCTCTGCTTCCATGTACATGTTTCTATCACTGCCACATTGTTCAGAAAAAAACAGCATGTTTATTATTCTGTGAACATTTAATGATTGACATGAACCCTCACTTGAAGACCATCAGGTTATTACATATACATTAGAATATTCTACAAAAAGGTTTGAACTGGCTGATAGAAAAGGAAGAAAGAAAGAACTCTAAAACAAAATGAGATCAGGCTTTGACACTCTACGAAAGACCGACAAAAGACACAGCAGGCAGATAAAAGATGTTGAAGAGTATTAGTAAACCAGTCAACATAGTCCGTTTCAGAGGGCAGCTTAATATGACATCTGCTGCAGTACACAGTTGGCTTTCATTTCGTTTTTGTTTTCAGAAAAGTCCCACAGTTCCATTTTTGTTTCATGTGAGCAGAAATTAGTGAGACTACAAAATCCCTGGGGGGTATTTTAATTCAGCAGGCACCAGCTGGCTAATGGCTAAAATGTGCTTTGAATTTAAAAAAAATGCTGTTTATCAATTGCTTTGTTTGCTTGATTTTTCATGACTTTATTTAGAAAAAGGAAACTCATTCCCTGTATTTAATTCATTCTGAAAACCAATGAGTTTAAACTGAAGCAATGGAAAGCTCCAGGTATGTTGCTCCAGAAGCAGAAAGATGTAAGGTGCCTTGCCTTAAAGGGACTTTGGCCACCATGGATGGCAAGGAAGACCCTGTCCAAGGGCAGGATTCAACCTGACATATTGCCAGTCCATCTCAGGCCTTAGTCCAGTTTTTCTTTAGTTAACTTAAGAGAATAAAAAAAAACTGTTTTTCAACAGAATAACTGACAAAGACAAATATCTAGGAGGCCACATAAAGTCTTCCAAAGACTGTTATTACTGTCCAAAATAGTTGAAATATACTATCTTTGTTTGCCAACATAATACAAGATTCAAGAAAAAACTCTGGTTCAGTAAAACAAAAAGAATAAACCAGCCATGCAAGACAAACTATCACTTTATCAAAATGACTGCTTTACATGAAAACACAACTCTGTCTGCATCTTTCTCTGTTACTGTGTCATTTACTAGTATTAAACAGAGACTTCAATACATAACAATAGTATGAAGAGCTATTTGGAATCAGAGGCTCATGGCTTGAATTCATTTCATGTTCATTAATACTTAAGAAGAAAAACCAAAGAGAAACGTTAACTCTAAAACAAGTGCATTCAGGGTGTATATTTGAGAAAGACTTTTTAGTTTGGAAAAGCTACGTCTGGAGTGCTCGTCTTTGCTGTGAGGATGTGGCTCTGGCAGCGCTCTACAAGGAATGGGCATCATGACTTGAACTTCATATCTGAGAAAGCAACTAATGTTCTCCACAAACTGCTGTGGTTTTGACATTTAAAAACAAAAATTTGATTCACTTTGGAAAATCTCTTTTAATGTTGCTTTAAACACAATGAAAAAAAGTAAAATCCCCAAACTGTGATGTCCTGAGGCTAAATCAATTATTTCTTTATTTCAAAGTCTGAAACAGCCCTCTTCATCACTGCCTTAATTTGCAGTTAGACCATAGAAATAAAAGACTAAAGGACAAGTCCATTAAACTTGTCTGTTTAAGACAGAGGCATTTACGTCAGTGGCAAAGTTGCCAAATATAAATCTGAAATATAGGGAATGATGTTGAAACATTTATTGAACTTTGGGGAAAATGTATTTTTTAAGATGAGCATGAAAAAGCAACAGGGCTTCAATCTTTTTGTTTTCCATTCTGTTACCTTTAAGTTGCCCCATCAGTTACAGACGGTGATAAAAAGCCGAGGAGTGACACTGAAGATTATATATGACATTGTTTTTTTAAACTACAATCAAAATTATAAGTCTCAAAATTAGGAATGACTTGGAAAAGACACATATACATTTTTTTTAGATATGCAACCTAATTAATGAATGAATGTGACACTTTGATGCTTGTGGCTGTCAAAATCAAATAGAGTTTATAAAGGTCATGTCTTTTTATGTATATAGACTAAAAAAACTAGCAGAAAACAAACAGATGAAGAGAGAAACACAAATTGAGAGCTGGTCATCTTCCTCTTTTTCCTCCTCCTCCTCCTCCTCCTTCTCCTTCTCCCGTTTTTCCTCTTCACTCAACAATATCCATGTTAAAATAATGACTGGGGAGATGAAAGAAAGTTGGAGGGGAATGGAGGGATGAAGGCATGAAGTGGAATGGTAGTTATGCAAGCAAGTGAAGGCAAAAAAGGCGAGAAAAAACTAATTGAAATGATAACTGGCAGAACGAGGAGCTTCTTTTATTTTGGAATAACCTGCAGAAGAAAAACAGGAAATGACAGAAAAAAGGGTTTTTAATTCTTTACTGGTAAGACAAAAGTGAGACAAACTACAGAGTTTTTTTTCACCAAGTATATCTAAGTTGGAGAGGGTAAAAAAAGGCTGCAAGCAGCAGCCACTGAGCAGAATAACAGGGGCTGTCAGGTGGGTAAAGAGATTTGCACTTGTCTTCTGTCACCTGCTGAATCAGATACTGCTCAAGGCTGCAAGATACTAACACGGTTTATGTGTTAACAACTACCGTTTTGAATTAACAAAAAAAAAAAAATCTCTCTGATGCCAAGAATGCCATGATTTGAGTCCATATAACCCGAGGAGCGTTTTGCAGAAAAGTGAGCAAATGTTCTGCAGGAAGCTGGCAGTGGTAAAGCTGGCTTGAACATGCAGGCTCTCATTTGTGCTGCCAGAGCTGGAGCTAACAAACACGGGGCAAGTGCAGCTTCACGTGTGTGTCACTTTGTGTAATTCATTGGCGTACAGATTGGCCTTGTGAGTTTCTTGTGTGTGAGTGTAATGGGTACCGTGTGCTTGCCGAGTTCTTGTTTGCCCATCTTAAATCAATTAAAAGGAAATAAGGCGGTTCTGACCGGCCCGTGAACCAGCTCCCTCAGCTGAGAGCATGTCTGTGAAACATGCACACGCACATGCACACGCACGCACGTACGCACACACACACAGAGCTAATACTGGGAGACTGATAATGCAGAACAACTGGCAAACAACTCTGCTATTAGAGGAAGAATGACGTGAGGTTGCATGTGTGTGTTAAGTATGGCATGTCTGACAATATTTTACAAGAAAAACTGTGAGCAGCATCAGACACCAATTAAATGGGCGCATGCACACTCTTGTTGCTCCATTGTTTCAGAGAGGAGCTGCTCTCAGCTGACATGGGCAGCACCAAAAGCACGTTTAATACCATTCAACAATCAATCATTGGCTTTTAATCCACAGAGGAGGTTAAGGTATAAATCTCAACATAACTTCAACTGCTACAAAAACTAAGAACAACACGAATTGATAAAAAAGCAAGTTTTTCTGACAAAGCTTAGCTTCCAACCCCAAACTCCCATTACAATAAAAATGTCAAAGACTTATCACAGAATAACACAAACATGTTAGAATAATGTTAGTTAAAACAATAATTGTGACACACTGTAAACAATACACAACAGCGTTTCTTGATTTGAAACAAACTAGATTAATTAATGGAAACAATCTAACCCTGAATCAATACACTGCAGGATTTACAAACAGAATTTACTGTTCTGTCTAAACACTCGTCATACTTGATCCAATTACAATTTGTTTTATTTTAATCTAAACCGAAATTTTTGGAAAACTTTTGAACCTAAACGTACATAGACTGCCAAAAGATAAAGTCCAGACAGATTTAACGTTAAGGACATTTAAGAGCAACATGTGTTGCAAAAAGTTCTGTAAAATTATGCTAATGACAAAAACACAAATGAACATAACAATAAATCCATATTAATACATATTTGCAGGGAAAAATAAACATCTCCCCAAAATAGCAGCCATCCAAAACCAAAGGTAATATGCGGTAAAAAACATGAAACACCCTTTGCACACAGCAAATCTGTCATACACAAAAAAAAAAAAAAAAATATATATATATATATATATATATATATATATATATATATATATATATTCTGAACTTAAAACATACTTATAGAAGTAACGCAACAAATCACTTCTATTGAAGTCTGGCTTTTTTTTTTTTTTTTTGAAACAATATGCTTTACATCAAAAGAGGCTCATCATCCTCTCCCTTGCTCTTCCTCATAGCGCAGAAAGAAATAAACACAACAGGATCAAGTAACAAAGTGCAAAACAGAGTAAAACAGCCAGACAATTAAACACATAGCCAAAAACCCACACTTAAACCCCAATCCAACAAGCCAGGCAAAAGGAAGGGTATCCCACAATTCATTGCACTGCCAGATCTGACAGCAGGCCCAATGTGCCTGTGATCCAGAGCCGGCACGCAGTTTAGACAGTTGAGGCAAATACTCTGGGCGCTGCACATCCAGGGGGCGCCAGAAAGGGAGGGAAATAAAGTGCAACCTCTGCTATTCTTAAAACTAGAGGAAGCATTTCCAGCTAAATAGTTGTGGTTTTAAGTGTGATCTTGCGGGCCAAAGTGTCTTCAGGCGGGTGGACATAATTTGGGTGGGTTTGGGAGCTTTTAGTTTCATACTGAAATACATTTCAAACAGGGAAGTGCGGTCAGGGGAGACAGGTGAGGCAGTGACTCACCTGTCACTATCCTCACCTGCTGTCAGGGGATGTAGAGCCTACTGATAATAAAAACGAAATATATGTCCATTAACCTGTTCTGTAAATGCAATTTATGTATTTGAGTGTAATCATGTAACTCTTGTTTATCCTCATAAATCGCTGTATTTTGCGTATTTCCTGTTTAGTTTCAGCGCAGGCTCTGTCACACATGAGATTATGAAAACCCATGTGTCGTGTGTTTGATTGTCTCTTTAGTTTACTCAGCGTAAATATAATGCTCTATTACTATTGTTCTTTTTTTTTCACTTTCTTGACATTTTAAAAATTCCTTTGTATTTGATGTATTGTGCGTTTGTCTGTTGATCATTTGGCGTTCAGGTCTGATGTGAAGCTGCACGGAAAAGCCAGAATGAGGGAGGCAGGAACAGCTGATCTTTCTGTGATGTTAGTTTGAAAACAATAAATCGTTTGCTTTATCAATGCATCCTTTTTTGGGAGGATTTTTACTTTTGGTGTTGCACAAAATGTTTTTTAATACACAATTAGATAACAACAATCACCTTTTGGAATAATCCCAGGTTATTTTTGATTTAGTTCTTAATGTGTTATTATAATACTTGTAACATTTCATTTTCACAAGAACAGGTTTTTGAAAATCAAACCCTTCTTTATTATGTTTCACAGGGAGATTTGCTTATTTTTTAACTCACCAAAATGTATTAAAGTAAAAACACAGAAGCAATTTCCACTGTTGTTCATGATAGGCTAATTAGCTATACTGGAACTTCTGGTGTTTGATTTTATGTGATTTTTTCTTTTTGATGGTTCGTAATATGTGAGCATAACACCCGTGGTTGTTCCTAAAGTTCAATAGAAGTCAGTTATTTTATGATTTGCTTTGAATGACAAAAAAATGGTGGATTTGGTATCATTAGAAATGTGTCAAAATTGGACTTTAAAGCAAATCAGGAAATAATGAATAATGGATGATTAATTACTGGTAACTAATCACTGATTATTATTTTGGCATCTTTTCTGGGGGAGGGGGGGTTCCCCTGGTGGTATTTAGATGACTTTTTGGGCTGGAAAACCATGACTCCATCTATTGACAGAGATTAAATGACGATTTTCTTTTAAAAAAGCTGTAAAAATAAACCATAGTTTTACGATTGACTGTAAAAGGAGGAAAAGGCAAAGGTCAAAGGTTGTAGATGCTAAAAGTGGGAGTACAACAAATTTGTTTCAATACCTGGAACAGGTATTCTGTCAAGAGCGAGACGTGTTTCTCTTCATGAGATGCTTTAGCTAGTGGTAGCTCACCAAACATCTGCTGCATTCATCTACAAACATGTTTACAGCTTGTAAAGAGTACAACTTTGTTGTACAACTTTGTTGTAGTACAGCTTTAGTTGAACTTTGTGTTTGAACAGATTTCCAAAGGAGATGAAATCATTTTTGTTAAATATATTTTGTAATTTGTAATTTTTTAAAGAGGGAGAAAAAATGTACTAAAACCAAAAATCTAATTTGGCATGAACAAATCTGAGATTTTGTTTTTTGTCCATATCGCCCAGCTCTATGAGAGCCTTTCCTTCAATAATTCATAGATCATATATAATAGGTTCAATAATGGTGTTTTATTGAATCGTTGTTGTCTGTCAAAGACACAGAGGCTGGTATTTTCTGCATTTCAGAACTTGCAGAGCTTGTTGTAAAATCTTTGCAATGGACTCTGTGCATGGAGCTGTGTGATGTATTTCCGGTTAAAAATAGACCGCTTTTTAATTTCCGGTTGTGGCTAACTGTATGCATCAACTTATCAAATCTCTGTGTACTGTTCCTGGTATTGTCTAATTTTGGTTATGCCTGACACGGCTGATGTTATTCGCTCGTATTTACGTGTGACCAGCATAACTAGTGATGGAAATTCACGTTGGCCACACATGTGGCCGTGGTGCAGTGGAAAAGATTGCAGGTTCGATTCCCGCCTTGCCCGCCCATGTGTCGAAGTGTCCTTGGGCAAAACACTGAACCCCACATTGCCTCTGATGGAAGGTTGGCGCCAGTGTTCGGCAGTGGAGCCACCGTCAGTGTGTGAATGAATGGGTGAATGGGTCTGTGACTGTAAAACGCTTTGGGCCTTCAATGGGCTAGAAAAGCGCTTTATAAATAAAACGCCATTTACCATTTACGCCATATTGAAAGGGACTATTATTAACACTTATTTTTTTTGTTCAGCTAGAACAAAAAAATTAGAAGAAAAAAATAATAAGATGTGGTCTTCCTTTTATAATCAAACACACATGTTTTTAACATCACCATAATGAGGGAGTGTCTGCAGAAGATGTTAGACTCAAACTGAAACACAATGAATCTAAAAGTTTGAACCTCACTACACACTTCTGTTTGCAATAGGGTTGCTTTTTCTACTTTTGACATGCTTGTCTATTATTTTTTGTGATAGAAAAGAGGAAAGAAACTGTAAAATAAATACATGTCTACATGTGTAAATGCAAAGGACTTTTATTGAAATTGTGTCTTGAATGTTTGAAAAAGCAGAGTTGCTTTTTCCAGCTCGTGTTGTCACTGTAAATGCTGTCTAATACATGGAGCTGTGGGTGAATCACAGGGATACCAACAAGATGGTTTCATTAGACTTCGTTTACATCCTAAACAGACACACATTTGCAGCGTTTGTTTAGATAAGACAGAGCCTAGGCTCTAAGTAGGCATAGAAATATCAGAAATGGGTGCCAAAACTCCACTTGATGAGCTGCATATGCAGTGCTGGCTCGTCATGATCAGTGCAGCCATGTGCGCAAGCTTCTGTCTGTTCATTTTGCTATCCTGCATTCCTACATGCCACAGCACCTCAGGACATGGCCATATGCCACTGGCTTGGCATGCTGATCAACACCGCTCCAGCCTTGCATGACAGCACCTACATAGGCACACATTCACACACAATAGTTCTGACAGATGGGTAAAAAGGTGGGCCACGTCATGTGTGAAGCAAACAGAGAACAAGGGGGTGCTGGCAATTATGGTGAAACAGACTGCAAGGAGAGACAGCCATGAGTGTGCATGTAATTGAGTATGTGGTGCACTTGACCATGTTTGAAAAACACAAGTGGAGAATCGCCCACAACAGCTAGAACTCCCCTCTTGAGACTAGATCAGACAAACAGCACATTTAAGAAAATCCTACCACACAACCTGTAAAGGTCTGCTCTCATCAAGCCAAGCACCACAGGAATGGATTTTGTACATCTGATGTTGAGCATTAGAGCTTTAAAACGTATTCTTACAGAGCATATGTTTTAGTGAACAAAAATCTGCTTGTTGTTATAGAGATGACTTAGGTTAGAGATGATTGGTTAACATGTACCTTTGACTGTTTCAAAGGCACAGTCAGTGAGTGAAGACAAACAGAGCTCCTCCAAAGTTCTTTTCATTTCTTAAAATCATTTCACAGAAATGTGATTTCAAAAACTTTCAACAATATTCCAATATTATTGAATACCACAAATGCTGAGATGATGTAACACACATTTCCACAGCTAAAAAACATACAAAAAAAGGAAGAAACTGTAGGTACAAAGTGTTGTACCCTAACACATTAAAAAAAACCACAATCATACCATTTCAGATGAAAATCTGTTTGATAACAAACATGCCCAAGTTTTTTTTCTTCTGGGATTTATTTACAAGGACAAAAGAAGCAGAGATTGTAAATGAATGGGTAGAGATTGAGGCTAAGTTGGAGAGGTCTGAAAGCAAAAGTGGTGTTGAGTGATGAGTATAATCCTCTGGCCATGTAACAGAGATAAAGACACACTGAGGTTTTAGCTCCACACAGGAGATTGACCTCATTACTGGCAACAAGCTCACAAACTAACACAAAATCGCAAACACACACACGCAAAAGGTGCAAGAGAAACAAAGAAAAATGTCAAAATACAAATGGTCTTGGTTCTTCTTATTCTACAATGCAGGTACACACATATGTGTGTCTGTGTGTGTGCACAGTGAACCGAGACCAAGCCAACGCTGATCAGAAGCAGAGAGAAGGGCTGGTGCCCCCTCCACACTTCCATTCATCAAGAAAGTATGTTTGATCTCTCAACCACATCACATATGTGCCCTCCAATCAACCACTGCTGCCTTCAAGGTCCCCTTTGGCCTGTGTGTACATACCTGCATTTGCACATACATGTACATGCATAGACACACACAACCACACATACACAGTGTTGCCTGCACAGAAACCATTATGACTTTTCATTAAATTTGAGGACAGCTCATGTGCAAGGGCACGGCCAGTGCAACTCCATTCAAAGTGTATTTGGCGAGTGCGTGCACACTGGCATGCACACACACACACAAACGAGAGAAAATAAAGCAACAATGAGAGACTGCAGAGCTTTCTAACCTCTGTAATGTGAATTCTAACTGCTGCCAAGGGAGGGTAAAACCTAAAAGGGCTGCATAACACTTCATAACTCTGATTTAAATGAAACAACTACAACTCTAAAGCCATTAGTGGGGAACACACATACATACACACATAAATCCACTCTTTGTGTCTTAAGAAGCTGGCGGGGTGACCAGGGTCATTAGGTTTATTTTCATTGGCAGAGTTGCAACTCTGGCAGTCATGATGTGCAGCAACACTCAAGGTTGTCAGAATAAACAAAATTGAATGTGAGGCATTAAAGCCAACTTTAATGGATTGCTCCAATGAAAGGAAAGTTTGAAGAAAAATGAGACAAAAGAATATGGAAGCAACAGAAACAATCGATATGTTTTCTTTCAACAGTGAACACAAGCAGAACTGTAAATATTACACAGAATAGGCGAGGTCAGGCTTGATATTTGTAATTCCATGTGCTGGTAAGCCACACCACGCAGGAAGAGCTTGTCAAAAAACTAACCCTATCTTTTAGGGGTGTCACCATTCATTGTACCAACAATTCAATTCACATCATAATTGGTGGTTCATGATCCGATAAATTCGATTTTGGTTCATTTTGAACGATCCGATTGGATCGGATTGAATGACCTGAAAGTGATCCAGAACATCTTCATCCAGAACTTCAACAGTGTGACTCAGAGATAAATATCTGCGACTGAACAGTGAAGTTTTCCAGATTCTTGTATTTCTTCAAGATAATCAAGTGTAAATAAACACGTGTACAAACAAACAAGTAAACAAGAATGAATGTCAAATCCATTCCCATTGGAGTTTGATAAAGTTCATTCCACTGTTGTTTTTCCACATCAGATTAATCCAAAGGAACATTATTAGAACATTCTAGCTCACTGTATGGTCACATGACTTTGTAAATTCAAAGTGTTTCCACACATTGGACTGGAATGATGGTTGATCTGTTTCTGCTGCATCACATGAGTGTTGTCTGCTGGGATGAACTTGAACGTTTTTACATTATAGTAAAATAAACCTACTGTCTTAATCCAAATGAGATTTTCCAAGATTGATCATCATTGATTCATTTAATTTTCAAGTAACCTTTTAAATATAGGTTGATTCAATTCAAATTGATTTAACAACTTGCCTCAGACAGATCAATCTGGTTGGATAAATAGATTTATTGATTAATCACTAACACTTCTACTGTTTATGGAAATCCTGGTGACGATCTTTCTTTCTTTAATGGAAAGAGATTCTCAGAATTGTTCTTGGCTTTGGACTCCGTCATCTTTAAACTCAGTGGAAGCAAAGTCAAATTTATTCACCGACCCTATGGGATAATTTTAACACACATAGTATAGCTACGCTAGATGTGAATGATTTATGTCAAAAAGGAGTGAATGTATAGCTATAATCCCGGATTATTCACAGTGACAGAATGGACTACAATCATTTTACAGATCTCTAATTATGTTGGATATTTCTTGGTTTAAAGTTCTCATCATTACCCACACACAACTAAAAACAATAATGTTCTGAGTGAAAAACACATGCAGACACTAAACACCTTCTTTTCAGTAATTCATTTGTTATATTGAATTGCTGTGAAATTTAAACCTGTTCCATGTAATTTTGTTCACAACATATCAGTCTGAAGAGTGTAAGCATTCCACACACTGAGTGACGTTTGTGCCTGCGGTGTCACACAAATGTCCTAGTAGAGATTGGACTGGTGTTCCAGCTTAGCAAGCCCACAGCAGATGTCCAATCATCCTAATATAACAGCAGGAAAAGAACAACACCGCAGCTAAGGCCTCAGATTAAAACTAGCTGCATCCCAGAGGATAAAACACAACAGCACTGCAGCAAACTAATGCCAGCAAGATGAGGTGAGATTTAGTCATGTTTTGTAATGTAGCAACTTATCCTCTACCTCTTTGTGGGGGAGTTTAGTGTGCTGGGGTTTGTTTAGTCTAGGGCATTCCATTCCACCAAACCAGATTTTCAAGATTAAAGCACGGTAACCAAAAACTGCACAGGGTATTTGGGATTAACAATATCCTGGATTAATTTCTTTTTGGGCATTAAACCAGCAGCAAACCTGTTAATGTGTTATATCAATTGGTTGGCTTGACAAAACCTTGGTGAGCTAAAGTGTGAGCTAAAAGAGATGGACCTGGGTGAGCGAGAACTGGCCCGCTCCAATCATTACCTGTTTTTACTTTTACTACTCAATTTGCAAGAAAAAAACTCTCACATTACACAGCTCTAAACAGTGAGCTACTCAATGAAAAGTATTTAGACAAGGTTAACAAAGGAAAACAATGGAGTACACCAAGTTTTGCTTCATCTTTTATTTTGGTATGTTGCTGGTAATGCTAAATTTTAAAATCTTTTAATAAAAATAATTAGTGTCTTCAACACAGTGTCTGTTCTCAGTGCTCCATCCATGTTCTCCTATAATGCCAGATAGTGTGATAACTGTGAGCCGCTCACTTTGAAGCCCCAAAGGAAAAAAAGATAAAAATCAAGGACCCTTTAACACTTTAGATAACCGTAAGTACACAAGGTGTCACAATCAACCGTCCTGTGCCATTAAGTGGAAACAGCATCTGAGTGCTACAGTCTCTCTCTGTTTTAACATAATTATTTTAATGTTAAAATATTTAGTTGTAATATTATTACTATCCACACAGCGCTGGGGAAAACTGCCTTTTGCTCTGCTGCTCCTGTCTCATGGAATAGCGCTCAGAACTCTCTGCGACTGCCAGAACACTTCTCCATAAGCTGCTTTAAAACAATGCTTTTTGAGCGTGTGACTGAAGAGCGTACATGCTATTCCTGAGGTGATTTAAAATTTGATTTTTGCGCTTTTATGTTTGTTTGTTTGTGTATCTGTGTGTGTGTGTGTGTTCGCGTTTGTATGCACCAATGCCTTTGGGCCAGGTCTCTCAAAAAAGAGATTTTATCTCATGGGACTTCCTGGTAAAATAAAGGTTAACTGAAAAGAAAAAATAAATACAACAGTTTGTGAAATGAAAATAACCCTGTTTGTCTATTCAGGATGCAGGACAGAAAGAAAAAGAAAACAATTGCAACAAACAAACAGTATTGCAATCAAAGTACTTATTATCTATAATCAGACAAGGTTCATCATACAGCTGAATATAAAAATCAATCAATCAGTGAATCGATCATTTGGAGTTTAAAGAGTTAGACAGCTGCAATGAGTGTAAGAAATCCTACACTGTAAGAAATGACATGTTTTAATACAGATGTGACGCAATGGACAAACATGAAATAGCATGAAGTCATGTTTGAAACGTCTCTTTTATGTCAAAGACAAATGCCCGGGCAGACACACACACATTCTAGACATTCTGTACAGAGCACATTTGGATGTGGTAGCCGACCAATCTGCAACTGTGGGATGCTGTCATGTGATGCTGTCATGTGATGCTGTCATGTGATGCTGTCATGTGATGCTGTCATGTGATGCTGTCATGTCGACGTGGAGCAAACTCTGAGGAATGTTTCCAGAACCTTGTTGAGTCTAAAACACCAAGGATTAAGGCGGTTCTGAAGGTAAAAAGGGTCCGATCCGGGACTAGCAAGGTGGACCTGCAATCATTTTTACAATAATTTTTTTTTCTTATTTATTAGCTTTTATTATAATTTTACTCTGGTTTTAACAATGTTAACAAAGATTGAGTATCCTATTTGGTTTTTTTTTAATTTGAGGAAAAACTGGTTTAATTTCCTGATTTTAAGAAGCAGATAAGAACTTTTTATGTATTTTTATGTACTATTTATTATTTTAGCAGTATGTTTTTACTATGGATTGTTTTAAAGTTTGACTGTTGCACTCATCAGGAAGCACTTTTAATGTAATTGTACCTGTGACAATGAAATCCACAGCTAAATAATTTTTGTTCTAAAAAAATGGTACAGTGAAGTTAAAATTTTCCTTATTGTTAAAATAGAACTAAAACATGAACGTTTTACAACTGAGTAGTTTTTTTTAGATAATTGTAATAACCTGCTCTCTGGTTTACCCAAAAAGGTTTCTTTCAGATTCACAATTTTACAGAACCCAACGCTGCGAGTTTTGACGAGGACCGGGACACACACACACACACACACACACACACACACACACAGACACACACACAGACACACACACACACACACACAGACACACACACACACACACACACACAGACACACACACACACACACACACACACACACACAGACACACACACACACACACACACACACACACACACACACACACACACAGACACACACACACACACACACATTACACTGGCTTTAAAATGGCGGCATTGGTTCCCCCCCCGTGTGTTCCGGGACTGATTTTAAAGTTCTCTTAATGGTTTTAATGGTCTTTTGCGCTATGAACACTCCGGCCTCTTAGTTGTTCCTAAGGTGAGGACCAAAACCCATGGCGAGACCTCATTCCACCATTACAATCCTGGCCTGTAACACACACCTGTTGCAGACAGACAATTTTTGTCTTTATGAGTACATGTCTTATTGACAGATATCTCACCTCATAGATAAACAAATACAGTTGAAGTTTGTCTTCATGACTTTAAATATTCAAGCTAACACTGTTTAAAATTAAATAATCAAAGAAGCATTACAGTTTGATTTGACCTTTCTATTATTAAGATTAAAAATATTTACAATTTTTGAAACGCAGAATAGTTGGCAGCAGGTTTTCACCTCCATATGACAGCAAACGTGTTAATATCTCATTACTTCCACATTATCATCTGTAGTTAATGAGGTACACAGAGTAGTAGTGCAGTTGTTATACTACCACTACCACACAAAATAACTTGTTTTGAAACACTGCCTGTTCTCATACTTTTGAAGGTCAATTAAAAAAACATTTTCAAACAGTGTTATGACAGAATTTTTTGTGTCTTTTAAAGCCTCTTAATTTACTTTAGCTCTGAGACACAAGCCCCCCCCACACACACACACATTTTTATAAAACTCTTTTTCTAACTGACAGTTGTGTCTTCTGCAAAGCCAACAGCTTTGAGCTGACAGCTAAAGAAAAACAACATCACCTCCTCCTCCTCCTCCTCCTGCTCGGTCTTTGACCTTCTGAGCAAAAGGATCATTCCTCCGTCTGGCACAGTTTGCTAAAGACACAGGATTTACGAAGAGGAAATTGCAACTACAAATGGGCAGAGTTGGAGAAAAAGCCCCTCCCTGGGGCAAAAATAGGAAAGGATGAAGTGAGGCAAAGACAATAGCAAATATCTGACAGACATGGAGCAACTAACTGATGGATTTGACCTCCTGTTGAACTCTAATTGTGGAAGGCAGTGGAGTCTATGATGAGAAAGCCTCTTACCCCAACAAATAGGTAATGAGTGGTAATGAGAGACAATGAGTAAGAGAGGCAAATAGAGGGGAGGGGAGGGGAAGAAAATGCAGATAATGCAAGCCAGACATAGACCAAGAAATGATAGAAAAGCAGAGCGGGATAGAGAGCGAGAGCTGCTGTAATGCTGAGAGGGTGCTGGGCTGCTCAGCAAGCATCCAAGGAGCCGGGAGAAACACTGTCCACTGTACCTCTGTCTGTGGCTGCTGATGATACTTTCCACCCTTGCTGACTCTATAAGGGGATCTGCTTTGTAAAAATATGTGTGTGTGTGTGTGTTTGCAGGCCTTGCTCAGGCTGCTGATTCCCCTGATTGTAAGCTGGCGCCCTGCTGGCGAGCCTTCGTGCACTGAAATTAAATCCACTCTGCTCCATTATAAATTATAACGCTTTACAAACAACACCCCCACCAGAGAATCCAAAACAGCAAGAGAGTAAGGCAAACACAGAATGGATGGTTGCAAAAAAGGAGGGGTAAATGAGGACATAAAAAAGCACTTTATAAAACAAAAACCAGGCCTGAATAATGTGTGACAGCTGCTGAGATGGTCCTTTTTACTTTGCTAGTTTTAGAACGAACAAAGTAAAACTAGGATGTTAAAACCCTTCTGGACATCTGTAAAATCAACAAGGCAAGTTCGCTCTCCATCAGGAGAACCACGTAAAGCCTTACAAAACCAATGAGCAGCTAATACATTATAAAAGGGAAAAAAAACATTGATCGATAGCATGATTAAACAATGTGATCACATTTAATACTGTTTGGGCGCCCAGGTAGCCAAGTGGACCCCATACGGTTTAAAAGTGGGCAGAATATGTGAGCCCCAATTGGTTTTGTCCGCAGTTTCCGTGTTGGCCCCACCTGTGTTTGCCCACATTGGCTCTGCTGCCCAGGGACCGGCGCCCCTGCTAGCTCTAGTGGCCCCTGGGTGGAAGCAGTCACTTGCTCTTTCAGATTGGGAGGCTGATTCGCTACGCTAGCCAGCCTACTGAGTGCTCACTTAAGCCAAAATGGGCAAACACAGGTGGGGCCACCACAGAAACTGTGGACAAACCAAACTGGGGCCCGCATATACTGCTCACTTTTTAATCATATGAGGCCCACTTGGCCTTGCTGGCTGGGCAGGTGTGCTCCAGAATACTTGAATTATATTTTTTGGGCTTCATCACAAAGTACGGAATGAGTCACAATTTTTTGATGTAGATTTCTGGCTTTTGTCCCTGAAAAACCATTTGCAGATACTCCTGAATAATAAATATTCAACAAAGGGAAATTAAGCAATTTGAACTAAAGCAACTGTGTTTTCAGACTTTTATACCAACATGCTTCTTTTTTGACAAACGTATGATTAATTTGTGCTTCTTAAGCACTTAAGAATAATTTTTTAAAAGCATAATTTTTATAAGAAACATATTATCTAATACATTTAAATCAACCATGATTCATGATTTATCAGTGCATTTTTCTCATTAGTTTCTTTAGGTCACTGGAACATATATCACAGACAAGAAAGAAAGCTTTCATTGGTAGGAAAGGAAGAAGGATTATTGGGTGCAGAGTACAAATAAATCTTGGACAGAAAGAAAGTAAACATCAGTAGCTTGAGTCTATATGTTATCAATGTCATGAAGCTCTGTCAACAAAAAGGCTGCATTTTGTGCACAACTACACACAACATTCCATGCCAACATGCAGTATAACCGCCGTCCACACAAACCTGCACTCAAGCATATTATGCAGCTCCACACAGACAACTGTACAAACTACATATACTGTACAAGCCAGCGCACATTCAGATACATAGAGTTAGGGTTAGCAGTCAGGTGTGCTCAGGTGAGTGTTATGTACTAGAACCCAGAATTATGAACTGGGAACCCCAAGTAGAGAGCCTCTAGCAGACAATATGGAAGCAAAGGCAGCCAGGGCACTCCGGGCCCTCCACAGACAAACGGTCTTAGAACCTCCAACCCCAAACATCACCCAAAGCCCAAGAGTTGGAGAGAAAGAGGGCACCAGAGCAAGGGTTCAATCAAACGCCCTACACTACCTTCTAAATGGAGGATTTCATTCACCAATGACAAGCTCTTTACTGAATGATATCAATCCTTTAAAATCAGAGCTTTAGCTATGGCGTTTATGTTCTTTGAAAACCCTTCAACCGTTTACAAAATTAATGTAATTCTGATGGATTCTGGAGTTTCAAAAATAAAAAAATATACAACACTTTACAGTCGTGAAATGCGCACGCAATGTAAATCAGCTGATTCAACACTTTTGTAGTAAAGTGTTGTACATGGAGCAAAGCAGATTGTTTTCTGCGTCAAAATACATTATAATTACACTAATTGTGTCAAATAGTTACTGTATTCCATACGGCATGTGTCAGTTTGCTGTTGCTGGCGACAGTTCCAGTGCTAAAGGGTTAAACAGCTTTGAAATCTTCAAAATCAGGATTGCATTTTAGACAACTTAAAGGAACTTTCTATTTCACAAGTTTTGAAAGTATTCAAACTGAAGTGTTGCTTTGTTTATGAAGCAACTGAATACATCATTTTGCATTATTCAAGAGAAAACCAACATAGAGCCGTTTATTCATACACGACAGACACTTCTAAACTATACTCAGAAGGCCATCAAACCAACAGCTTTTTGCAAAACATGTCTGTAATCTCTTTGCTTCATGCTGATTGTGTGCTAAATTAACAGGTACATATGTGTACCCAACTGTTGTTGCCAATTGTTGTAATCACTGACTGTATGAGAGAACTGGACTCAAAAAGTGTGACGTCACCCATAAAAAATGACCAGTTGTCAGTTCCAACCAAATGAAGTCAATTCAGTCACCTGCAATTCCGGTCACCATGTTGGAGAAAGAAATGATCACCGTTGGCAGTAGTGGCACAACAAAGCACCATATCTGGCAACATTTTTTTTTCCCACCAGGCACTTGCTTCAAGAGAAATTTGTGTTCCTTCTTTCTTTCTTTAGAAAAAAGGAAAGTAAGCAGTGATTGGTCTAAGTCGGTCTGAGTCCAGATTTCTATGGCAACCACTCTGTTCAATCAGGGGTGAGCATGTTAGAAGACCACGCCCCTACAACTGAAAGCTGGGTAGGGGGAATCTGTCAATCAAACACTTGCCACTTGCTTTATTGAGGCATCTGATTGAGCAGTTTATAACTTCAATAACTCAAATGCAGCAAAAATGTCATCAAAAAATAGGATTATTAAGAAAATGTTAAAGAAAAGGCAGCAGAAGAAGAATGGTTATTCTGTGTAATAGCTGTTTATTTCTGAACAAAAGTTCTAATGGGTTCATTTTGCTGCGAAATTTGATCACAAAATGCAACAACAGCAGAAGCATCATCCGTCTCTGTATCAAAAACCCTCTTCGCTTTAATGCCAAACTTTTCCTGGAGACACCTTTCTGTCTTTGGTCAATAATCCATGTTCAAACCAGTTCTTCTAATTTGCCGCTTTCTTTCTTCACTTACTTTGCTCCTTCATTTGCTTGTTGCTCTTTTCTCAGCTGCCATGTCACCAACAAAAACTGTGGTTTTCATTTGTCAAGCTTTAAACATTGTATTGTTTTATGACTGTTCCTTGTAAGAAAATGTATGAGTATTGCATTTTCCTTTACCTCTCACTTCAAAAACAAAATGCTAAGGTAAGAAAAATAGAATGAGAAGTCTTTGTGACAGACAGCAGCTGAACATATTTTGGCAGCCCATGCTGAGGTGGTGGTCCACCAGACTGACAGCCTTGCACAGGTTGAAGAAACAAAAGGCTGAACAAACAGATGTAAGTTTGATCTGTAATGCACGATCAACCAAAGGCCAATGGTGTTCTGCTTTACCTGAATAGAAACAAGAAGAGTTCAGAGGACAGCTGGAGCCACTACCAGCAAATCTTAAATTTGGCTTAAAATCAAAAGAACATCAAGCGTTATTGCTGAGGGAATAAACAGTAGAAAGGGATAAAAATGGACTGCAGGCTGTGTTCACAAGCATTTTAAAGTACTACCAGTGTTTTCAAGAACGCTGTAACAGTAATTATATGAAGACTGGAGGAATTTGTTTCTTTGCATATGCTGCCCTCCGCCTCCACCTCAGCGAGCACCATGGGATGAATAATGATTGGCCAATCAAGGCCATGGGTAGGATTAATGTGGCTGTCAAGGTGTTGTCAAGCTTTATCTAGATATGTTGTCTGTAGTGATTGGTAGGAAAAAATTCCAAAGCACCCTTGGAATTGGTAACATAATGTCAAAAGACTAAAACATATTTAATTTACCGTAAATTTCAAGAAAAAAACCCATACAAAGACTTTTCTAGAACTGACTTTATATATATATGTGGATAAAATGGCTCTGACATATGCTTAGTTACAATGTAATCAGCAGAATTCACACAAGCATAGTGTTTAAGACAGATGTTCTTGAATTTGAAAAGAAATTCTGAATTGACCTGCTGATTACTTTGAAAGTTAATATTATCAATGTTTACTTTCAAAGCGTTGGGACAGACTTTTATTGTAAGCTTCATATAAACATGCTAAACCAACAACTTTGCTCTTGTTTTGACAAAACTAGACAATCCAGTCAAGCAAAACAGTCCCTGCAAAATTAACTGGCAGAGCAACAAGTTTTTTTTAGTCCAAGCAGTCTTTCTAGCCACAGTTTTCAAATAACGTCAAATTCAAATTTTTTTTAACTTCTAAGCACTACAGAGGACATGGACGTTAGGAATAAATATTTTCCCAAAAATGAATAAAACATTCTAAAATATCTGTGTATATATAATATTGATTAAAACAAAGGGAAACTCAAATCTACCAACTTTTTAACTCGATATTTCACTTTTTAACACACTATTTAAAATTTTTGTGTAAAATTTACAAAGCACACTGCTTATATATAACTGTTTAGGTGTTGGAGTTGCTCTTGCACAAAATTGTGGGGTTACTCAAAACTGCATTTCATTAAACTTGGGGAAAAAAAAGTCAGTATTACTTAGGTTATTCTTTTTTATATACTTACAAACTATACAAATACTTTTAGGCTTGCTGACTGTTACTAATTAAAGTTTGAGGATCTTTGGTAAACTAAACAGTCATTATGCAGTTAGAACGGCATTGTTAACATGTCAGCAGTTTAAAAGCTCAATTTAAACATTTGACTAAAAATTGACACCAGAGATGGTGTGTCACTAAAATTACGGTAGTTAAAATAGCATAAAAAGATGCATTCAAAATAATGTGTAAAAATAAACAGAACTTAGATTAGTCGAAAACCAAAATACATTTTAGTTTAAGCCCTTTAGTTTGTTTTATCGATAGATGTATACCTTGCGGTGGTCCTACATCCCTGGGACAGTAGACGGAAATTCAGTTTGCTTTAAAGTGAATTCCACTTGTGTCCTTTTGAGTAAAATAGCAAAAACATCTTTATATTAGAAGAAAAAATAAAGCAAACTTTTGAATGGCATAAGCCAATGAGTTAAATCATCTTTAATTTTTGAGTGCGGTCAGATAGATTTTTTTATCCCAGAACAGGAAAACTAAGTATAACTTAGGACCTTTGGAGAAGGTTTAATGTTTTCACAACTTTCAATGACTTTACAAAATAAAAGCATATCTGTGCCTATTCAAACTGCAGTGGGTTACTGTGCTTTTCCATGCAACAGTCAGCTTTACTGAGAACAAAAATATTCATTGACCACTGAAGGAGACTTGAGTAACATGGTAACAAGGAGATGCCAACAAGTTTTCTTCTTAAATTGGAATAAAAATACGAAGAACAAATGTGGTCAATTAACAAAACTGTTCCAGCTACGCAATCTTTGTATATCAGTAGTTAAATATGCAGTAGCAACAAGGTATAAAAAGAACATTCATTATTTTTCTGGACCATCTTTTAAAAACAAAACAATGACTTTTGTCCAACCACCTGGTTTGTTTTCCTCTCTCAGCCAGTTACAATGCAATGAGGCTTGAGCAAACAAAACATTAAAGGTTAGTTAAGAAGCCCTCTCATCTCCAGGAATTTGCTGTCACTTTTCCTGAGGCACACACAACATCTGCAAACACCTGATAGGCCTGAGCCGTGGCCTTCAGCTCTTGCTGCCCGGGTTAAATTGTTACCACCTTTCTCTAATCCTGACTTTGTCAATTAACTGTATGACTGAGCACTTCAAAGTCCTCGGCGGCCAAAGAGTTTAACCCTGACGCTCCTGGAGATTTGTTTTTGATTTAGCTGAGATCCCTCCCAGACACTTTCATCTTTGGCCCTTACTCCCTCTTCCGTCTAAATCCCATCGGGCCAAAACAAGGGCAGTGTGACTTGCAACTAATTCTGGCAAATGCAGTGTGATATTTGAAGGCTAATTGTCAAGTTTCCAGCAGGTTATTAATAAAGATACATGTGTGAAACATAATCTGGGTAAAAGAACATGGTGTCAAAGAGCAAACGCTACTGTTTAATGGGAAAGAAAACATCAGACCATCAGCCATGGCAAAGAGGTTAGAATCCAGGACTTAAATTCAAGATCTGCATTTCAAATTTCTTTCTTTGTCAATCAAAGAGATAACAGTTTCCCACAGCATTCTGATGGAAAACCCCCACTTTTAAGAGCATAGCACACTTCACAGTTCTTAAAGTACATCTGAAGCTAATGCATCTGCACAACACCTAACAACTTTTCCTTCATTAGCTGAGGAGAAAATCAGGGTAAAAATGGATGATTTAAGACAGTCGACCCCAAACAAACAGCTAGTTAGAAAAACAACCAGCAAAGCAAGTGTTCTATGTCTGAAGTTGTGAAGCTAGAACATTCTGTGGAATATTTGTCTGTGAAATAACATGTTTCATCTGCATGGTGTCTTTGTTGCATTTCATTAAAACATTGCAACTGCTGCATTGTAAAGTATGAACTGAGAGGACCTTCCTTCCCTGTCGCTGCATCTCCCAACCATTTTGTGAAGTTATTATGGATGTGAAAAAAGGCTGGAGGAACAGTTGGGGCAAGAAGGGCACATTTGGGCGACAGAAGCTCAGGGGGTTGAGCAGGTCGGCCAATGATCGAAGGATTTGTGGTTCGATCCCCACTCCCTCCAGCCAACTGTCGTTGTGTCCTTGGGCAAGGCACTTAACCCTTCTTGCCTCCAGTGTGTGGCTGTGATGGCCAGAGGGGCCATTTGGTGCGTACTGGCAGCCATGCCTTTGTCAGTCTGCCCCAAGGCAGCTGTGGCTACATCAGTAGCTTACCATCACCAAGTATGAATAAGGTGTGAATGAATAATGGACATCCATTGTGAGCTCCTGGAAAAGCTCAGATAAATCCAATCCATTAGTATTAGTATTATTATGATTATTATACGCCTCTGATCAGCACCATGCAGTTGTAAGTGTGACGGCATTGTGGTTCCAGCTTTTTACTTGTAGGTGATTCCGTACTGAGTCATCTATACAAAATCTAGGTTCTGCCCTGTCAGTAGAAATAGCAGTCCCTCCAGGAATTTGTGATAGTACGATCGCAACTATCAACACAAATTCAAGCAAACCCCGCGATTTATTGCACTTTACATTTTCACCGCAACTTTACTGCAACTTTGACCGGGTGACAACGCTATTTCACAACGTTTCCGGTGTGGCACCCTCTGGGAGCCGTATTCTTTTCTTTTTTTTTAACCTTTCTTTAGCCCTCTCTCTTTTGTCCCTTCAATCCGCGTGTGAATGCAATACATACGTGTTTGCCCTCCGGAGGTGGTGGGTTCAGTGGTTTGCGCTCAGTGCACATGCGAGGGGGGTGGGGGTGTTTGCGATGAGGGCACATGGGGGCAGGGCATTGACATAGGACGCTGGACAGCCCAACCCCTCCCCTCTCGTGTTCTCAATTAGGAAGTACTGTACCTGCTGGTTTCAAGGTCAAAATACCATAAACTTGTATGAGTTATTACTCAGTCGTTTTGTTTGTCTGAATAACTATTCTTGCTCTGATTCGTTTTTCTTAACACCTTTTTGCTAATCCGAATTTTTTTTCATGATTTTTCTTTATCACAAGTTTATTCAAGTTATAAACTGACCAATCAATGCCTCAGTAAAAGCCCCCCCTTGAACACTTGATCGACAGCTTCTCCTGCCTCCACTTTCAGTGGAAGGGATGTGGACTTTGAACAAGCTCACTCATGAGTGGTGACTGTTGTTCTCCTAAAAACATGACTCAGATCGATTCGGACCAATCACTGTCAACTAATTTCAAAATTGTGGCGCATCCATCAGGAAGCAATAGTGACGGATTTGGCCTTATTTTACGAAAGGCAAGGCCTTTTCTATGGGTGACGGTACACCTCGCTTTGTCCAGTGATACTATACGGGAGGTCAGTTACACCTGCAGCAGCAGCAAAACATGAACCAAGGCTGAGGGAAAAACATAAAGAAAGTGAGTGACACTAGAAAAAGAAGCAAAATATGGAACTATTTAACTTTTATTGATAATACAAAGTAAAGTGTAGAGTCTGCAGGGAAACGGGGCAGTTCATTACTGACAGAAGAAATCTGATCAGCTCCTCAAAGCCTTGGTCTTCCTCTACACAACCAGAGACTCACCAGCGGTGCTTTTGAAATGGATAAAGAGAAAGATTCTGTGGAGGACATGTTGATCTGAGGCTTCATCTGCTTATCATTGGTTTTTTTTAAGAATATAATTCTTTCCTGCAGAATGTCATTTTTCTCTAAAGTAGAAATAGGGTGGCCGTGGTGCAGCTGTAGGGTGGTCGTCCTCTGATCGTGAGATTGCAGGTTCAATTCCCGCCTTGCCCGCCCTGGTGTCGAAGTGTCATTGGGCAAGACAATGAACACCACATTGCCTCTGATGGATGGAAAAAACGACTAAAAAAATATTTTAAAACACAACAAATTTTGCTGCAATTTTTCATAAAAGCTGCTGCAACATCAGTTGTTTTAGGCTGCAACAATCATAAATGCCTATTGCAAAATCATAGAGTGTGGTAATATGTAGTTTATAGTATAGTGTACACATAGGGTTAAATATAATTAAAAACTTAAAAATTAAATTGTCAACGTTTCTATTCAAGTTAAACTGGCCAGACTTCAACCACAAAAAACAGAAACAAAGAAAAAAAAATCTGGCTAAAATGATGTACTGAACAAGAATAGTACTTTATTGTGTGAATAAAGCAACATGCTAGGTCTTTTGGTTATTTTAGCATCTACTGGGCAATTTTGGGCCAATTTAGCATTAAGCTAATATTTCAGCAACATTCTAGTTTTTTTGTGCCTATTTTGGCATATACTGGGGTTCTTTAAAGGCTAGCATAACAGTAAATCCACTTTTTTTTGGTGTTTAACTGTACAACTGGAGCTTTAAAATTGCTGACTGTTGGTCCTTGCCAAATCTTTGACAATTTAAAATAAATGTGTTTAATTCCTAATAGTCCGACTGCTAATATTCTAATAGTAATAGTCTTATATAGTCTAAAACCGTCTGTGCTGCGCCCTAGAGATTAAAACAAGGTAGTAAAGTTGAATTTTGTGATTGGTCAACTAAGTTCCATGTAATTTCAGAAGTTGCAAGTCATCAAGCCCTGCAGCTCCAGTTTCTCAGCCTGCCTGCGCTAGTCCTGCCCCCTTTTGGGCATTTTTCAAATCTGGGCTGAGTGAAATCAACCTCCGCCTGTCTTGTTGTGTTACCCTTTAAGCTAATTTGAAGTTTACCTAATATTTTAGCAAAATGTTTTCAGATATCTTGGCATTTACTGTTTTTTTTTAAGCTACATAGGCATTTAGCAAATATTTTTGGCAACATGTTGGCTTTTTTAACTAATTTGGCACCTACTGTTTTTTTTTTTTAAGATAATCTTGCACTTAGCGAATAGTTAAGTAACATGCTAGCTTTTTTTGGCATCAACTTAGTAATTTCAGCTAATTTAGCATTGAGCTGTTGCTTTAGGATGATGCTAGCTATTTTTGGCATTTACCAAGTCTTTTTAGGCTAATTTGGAGTTTAGCTAATATTTTAACAACATGCTAGCTTTTTTGGCTAATATGGCAACTATTGTTTTTTTAAGCTAATTTTAGCTAATATTTAAGCAAGGTTTTAGCTTCAGCTTTTTCAGCTATCAGCTTCAACACTTTTAGCTATCAGTTTAATTTATTTTTAGATATCAGTTCTAGAATTTTCAGTGGCCAGATTCAGGTTACAACATTCACACTAGCATTATTGCAGGTAATGCTATATATCTAGTCTCAATTTTGTCTCTTTATTATTTTCTTTTAATCTTGCAATGTTTTTCTTTTTGCCTGTGAAAACAAAATGTCCTATAGAAAAAAAATTGGGCACGCGCGCTGGGGGTGTTGGGGTGGTGGTACTCACAGTGGTCCAATCAGGGACTCAGCTTTGGGCACGTGACGTCAATATGGCCGCTTGATGCAAGGATTTTTGCCCTGAACTTCAATCCATTTTCTTTAACCCGCGGTGGTTGTGGATTGTGGCTGTCCCGGTTTCCTTTGGGTGAAGGCGGGATACACCCTGGACAGGTTACCAGCCTGTCACAGAGTCTATGTAGCTGCGGCAATTGAGCCCACTACGCCAGCCAGCCGCCATCTCCTACTTTTGTCTATTTTTGCACATATGCAATGCATGCTGTTGTAATACACACTTATTAAATATTACACGTATTACAAAAGAAATGTATATTCTAAGCAGTTAGATTCAATTCTGACAGTAAGAGAACTCTACTTTAAAGGAGAAGTATGTCATTACAGACAGAAGTTTAATACACTTAAATGTTAAACAGCTTGGCATAAATTACATTACCCAGGCTTTACCACCTTTCTAAGCTCCATTGGAGCAGCAGTGGGTGTGTGTTGGCTGTTGTGGGCACTGCCAGCCTTTTCCATCCCACTCCCTTCAGCAGCGTCAACCTTTACTGTGCGTATGTCAGAGGTGGTAAATAATCTTGTGTATATGTGTGTTAGGGGTAATAGTGTGTAAAGAGTAAGTTCTCCATGCATTCTGCTCTTTCTCTCATCCTCTATCCCCCCAACAGTCTTCCCTGCAGGGCCTCAGCAGGAACTGGAGCAAATGTATTTAGAAATTAAGACTGGGAAATGCCCTAAAGGGTTTGTGTGTGGGGTTTGTGTTTGTACGCTTTCATTGAGCTGTGCTGCTCTTTTGCTGTGTGCCAGCTCCAGCCAGCTGCCCCAGGATGTGGCTTGTCACTTCACATAGCTACTGATGGGCCATATAAGTGTCAAAAAAGGTGAAGATGGAGACAACTGCTTCACAAACACAAAAGCACACAAGTGTAAGAGGTGAGGAAAACCCACACTGCATGTGGAGTAAAGATTAACCTCATCTTCGGTCAAACCATTAATACTTAAGGTTTGCAAGAAAAAGAAAAAAACTTTTCAGATGTCATCAAATTATTCTACATTTGAAATTATACACACACACACCCCACCCCCCAAAAAAGAAAATTATGGCCTGCTTAATGTTTATGTCAATTATGCAGTGATAAAGGATTAGTGTTAAAAACACAAAAAAAAAAAAACTAGAGTCGAAACAGGAGGCACAAGTGTTTCTGATCAGTTCTAGGTCTCTGCTGATAACAGAGAAAGCTGCCTGCAATGACCACACGGACTGAAGTCCATCTGTATCTCATTTACACAATCAATGTCAATGCACACATTTATCAGAATATGCAATCCTGCCGGCAACCACAGCAGTTCTTTTCTTCTTGGGCGTATTTTCACTTTTTTCTGTTTTTGTAAGTGAACAGGTAAATTAAGTACATGCATAATATCCCTCAGCGTTCCAGTTGGCTCCCAGAAAAATGAAGCAAAGATGGTGTAAAAAGGATTATCACTACGACTATGTGCAGGCACAAAATGTGGTTCTGAGAGTAAGGCACAGGCTGACAGCTCCTAAGAGACCACTAGGCGGATCTCAAGAGTTTTCTCAAGTTTCCGACTAAGGTTTGCTTTCTTAGGCTAAAAGGTGTGTGAAAAGTGTAACTCTTGAGGAATACAAACAAATAAACAAATTTCAGTGCTTAAACAATGAATCCACCAGTCAGCATGGACTTCCCCTATCAGCACCTCTGATATCTCATTAGTCATTTGAGACTATAATTCAAAGCACAATCACAACGTCGACACTGCATACGAAGAATAATTGACATTGGCTTTGGGCATGTCATCATCACATGACCAAATAAAGACATTTTCACTCTATCACACTTTTCATATCTATGTTCAAAACAGAGCACCACTCTGTACCATAACCAGTTGGAACTTATCTTTCATCACATGAAAAATGTACAATTTTGGGAAGTCTGTGGCTGGGAATAACCTGTCATTATCGGCTGTTGGGAGGTTCAGTATCAACATTACTCTTGTGCACCTAACTGTGTTTACAGACGAGTGGTCTGTTCTTCGATTAATCAATGTCACAGAACATTTCCCACAAAAGAATAAGCAAACAACGGGGCCAACGGTTCACGTCTGTGCTATAAACTGGTTAAAAGACTTAATACTATGGTCACAAATACACCTGACAACGCGTGATGGAGAGGCATCGGCAGAATCTTCCAAGATAAGCTGCTGCCGCCCAATCATTGGTGCAGGCGGCAGCAGTCCGACGGCCGTCAGTCAGGCAGGGATGACGCCTCTTATGAAACTGGGCGACAGCTGGGTGGCTACAGGGCGTTGGTAGCCGCATCTCTGGCCAGCAGCAGCTCTGACTGGACAGTGTGTTAATGTCTCCAGACGGCAGCTGTCCATGTCAAGTGCCACCGACCAACAATTGCCTGTTAGCACGGGGAAATGTTTCCTGCGTGCTTGCACAATTGCGCACTCATAATTCTCGATAGAAACTGCAAACTTATGATTTGCTGTCATGTATTTTATAAATACTCGTCTTGAACTGGTCCTTGCTGACTTGGTGCCTGACAATACAAGATATGGATCCTATTGTTTCAATAAATATTCAACAGTTTCTGTCATTTTTACTGCACTGCAAAGAAAAAGAAAGAAAAATAAGTATCAAATTACTGAAGACCAAAATATACCAGTTCTGATGTGGAAAGTTGTCAAGGTATAAAACAAAACCTGACATAAAGACAGCTAACCCCAATATGGCATTCCTGCCTAACACCAGTGATCTGGTAAGATAGGAGTTGATCAGGTAAACCATAAGAACTTAATCTTGGATCATCTATATACACTCATCAAGTCACTAACCCCAGTTGAGATATGCAGTCGGAAGGCTTAAGAGCGACCTACAGATCCTGATGTAATTACACACTTTGCCTCTTCCTGGTCTACATACCATTCTGTCCCAATTCCCTGCTGTTTAGAAATCAGGGCTATGCCAGTGACAAGTAACAGTACACATGCCCCAGTTAACCTTTGATGTGAACATGCTCTTTTCTGAGGGAATGATATGGAGGCCAAAACCACGAGGGGCTACAAAATATCCATGCAAACTGTACAGCTTCAAAGTCTCGTCTCTAATTTGAACCTTTTGTGCCACTTAAAAAGCCCATGGACTAATTTGACTCTGGCATGTAACAACCGTTTGGAGGAATGTTTGTCTGTTGTGAGTGTGTGTGACCACAGGACTACCTGCTTTGATCATGGCACTGGAAAATTATGAAAGCACACATGCACACAGCACAGGAGATTAATCTAAACTTTATGCACCACCATGTCTCCGTCAGCACAGAAAGCATTTGTTGAGGGCATCTCATAACTAAGACATGAATCTACTGATTTTAAAACATGTTACCAAGTATATCACTTCTTCCATATCACACCTTCCTACAAAGGTGAGACATTTTCTTAGCATACTCTATGACCTGGCACTCACGAAGCCAATGGATGCATCTCTGTTACACAGCAAAAGGCTTAGCTTTACATTTTGTGATGTGGATGAGGTAACAGCTGGAGTGCATCCGTTCGATTTTTTAAGATGATTTTATTTTTCAGATAAACTGCTATTACTCAAACACTGTTTGTTCCAGAGTCACAACGGTTTCAGCAAAAAGAAGGAAAATGCCTCAAGATTCTTAAAATCGGACTCTGTTATCTGTGGCCTAAACAGCTTTTTTTTCTACAGCCTCCAGTCCAACATAAAGTTCACTCCCTTCTCATTTACCCGGCCATTTTAATTCTTCCGGCTGCTTCTCACACCAAATCATGTTTTTAACTGGCGATTGTGAGAACACACTTCAGCCTACAGACACAAAACTTTCACATAGTGTAGCCCAAAGCCTTGTGATTCTCACAGGAGTTAAAACTTTTTGATAAGTGGAACAGCTTTGAAGAACAGCTATGAACATCTGTGTGGAGGTTGTGAAAATCAATTCAGGCAATTTAGATGGACCTAAAGTGCTGTACAAGTATGAACCTGTTACCATTTACAGATATGAAGTGAGTGAGATTTTAGCAAACAAATGTCCTTACTGCCTCCCCTTGCCCGTTTATAGCACATTTAGTTTATTTGGTAGGGATATATTATTAATGCCTCTTTGGAGGAAGCTGAATCTTAAGGATCAATTCATTTCAAAGAGCCATTCAAAAGAATGGCTCATTTGGCTCTTCTTATATTCATTCACTTTTAAGAAGCCAGCCTGGAGTTTATTCAATTTATCTTAGAAATAAATAATCACACTTTAATGTTGGCCACTATCAGGAAAAAATAAAAACAGCACAGAACTCAATAAAACCCACGTTGTTTTAACGCCACGCCAAGAAGTTAAAATATTCTTTGTGTGCCTGTGCATCTTATGGATTCTGAATAAGAATTTCAATATAATGTGTTTTGTTGGCATTTCACTCTTTACAAATCAAGTAGCAGTAAATATGCACTGGTGGAACTGCAATGGATAGCTTTGTCTTTTTCTATGCCTCTAATGCCTCATCAATGACTCTTGGTCTTTTGTTAGCATTTTATTGTTTACCTGACTCTTTGTATGTGTGTTTAGATGAGTACAGCAGCTGTCAGTTGCAGTACAAAGTCACTGAAGTCACAGTGACTTTACTGAAGGAGGAATGTTTGCATTCATCTCCTTTTGACAGGTAAAGTACATGTAGAACACACAACACCATAACTTTTGACCAACAGTTCACTGCAGAGCTCACTATTACATCCCAACAGGTTGCTTTTTTATCAGGGCTATTTAGGGAATTCCCTCAGTGTTTTCTATTATTCCAGTCATCTTTGGTTGTAGGGGCTTTGACATCAGGATGAGAGAGATACATCTTGGGAGCAATGATTAATTAAGATTGGCTTCGACAGGCAGAGCGGCACAGGATGTGATCTAATTGACAGTGGGTAATTATGTAATGGCTTAGCCTTGTAAAGGGATATGAGCTGGAAGTACTATAACCTAAAGTGGAAATGAAGAAGCACCACACATGCAGCACAATACAGCCCCAAAGTGGCAGGTTTGCTTTCCTGTCCTTCCATTTGCCTGGTGTGGGCAGGCGATCTGCAGGGCTTGGGAGCGCTGGTGGACTTTTAGTGATTCCTTGCTTTCTCCGCTTGTTTACTCTGTTTGTTTACTCCAGCTAAAATGTCATGAAGTCCTTTGATCCCACATTAATATACTCACAATGTGTCATTTTCTAGGAGGTGGCTTCTGATTGGTATACTGCTCAACGGAAAAAAAGGTGACTACGATGTTTAGAAAAAAATGTGCAAAGGGAGGTGGGATAGTGCACGCCACTGGAGGACTGTGGTCAAATAAAGGTGGAAAAATGATCACAAAACACACTTGAAGATCTTCAAACATCAAACAAAAATGGAACTTGAGAAAACTATATGAGGAAATAAACTATTGATTAAATTCAATCAAAAACTTTCATAGCAGGTCTTGGTACAAATACAAGGCAAAGATAAAACGGATACTACTTAATTTTAACTTTATTCTTACAAATACAAATTTTGAACAAAAACCTATATGTATGGCAATCTAAGACAAGTAAACCATAAAATAGAAAACATTATATAAGTATACAGTACATTTTTGAAGTGTGAATCAACATAATGCATTTTTAAGTGGAATGGTCAGCTAAACCCAAACAAGTAAATGTTAGTTTTCAAACATCTAAATTCTACAGAAGTTAGAAGCACATTGAGGGAAAAAAAAGACTCCCTGTCTGCTAAACCATACTGTTGTCAGTAGTAGGAAAAAGAATTTCTAAGTTAGAAAATTAAAAATAAAATAGTTTTTGGGAAAATGTGATCTAATTATTTGCACCATATATTATTGGACAAACGTGTCGATGGTGTAATGCCTAGATGCTTCTCTCTTTTGTAAAAAGTCTGCTTTCACTGTGAAAATTAGGTCAAAGGCAAGTTGTTTCTATGTGTGAACCTTTAATAAGATTAAAAACTCCTTTGATCACCATTTTGAAGCAGAAGGAAATGAGGAAAAGCTGATCCATGGTTTTGGGGAACACTTTGATGTTCAAATCAGATGGAAACACAAGCAGCAGGATAGAAGGAGAGGGAGCTGATGAGTAAAGCTATTACTAGTTTCCATGATGTAATTTTCTATCATACAGTACTTATTACAACATGAAACCTCTGTGTTTTTGCCCTCAGTGTGGTTTTGAAAAAAGCAAAAACAATATGCTGTGATCACAGTTACACGTGGCATTTTAATAGTGAGAAAGTTGTGCTGCGTTAAGGTCAAGAATTAGTGTCTGAAAATGAAACACAAGCCTGAAAGAAAGAGGAGAGGAAATAGAACTGGCTGTACAGAGGGCTAAAACAACAGTCTGACTACACAATCTTAACTCCATCTGCTTCTGATTACTCGCTATCCTTGAGACAGAGGGGAGCTGGAGGGCATGAGGCAAAAACTTGTGTCAGAGCAGGCTTAGATGACTGACAGAGGCTGGGAACAAACCAGCTTTAGCCTTTTTCCTTAAAGGTAGTGTTTTAGCTCTTTACTTTTTCTGAGCATGTATGCTTGACAACACACCCAGAGTCCTGGGAATGGAATAATGTCTAATGTAGATGTCAAAAAACTTTCAAAGTTAACATAGTTTGCTTTTGGCAAACTGTGAGTGGATACAGCAGGCTGGAGAGTGCTTCTGTGTTTTTGTGTACTTAGTGAGCATTTGACTTGTACTTTGTAGTTGTTCTGTCAAGTAGAATGCTAATGACTTAGCACATGATCCTACCCAACCAATGAGTTATACAGTTTATAACTAGAGGTGTTACGCTAGCTTGTTGCATACGCAAAATGGACACCATATTGGAATGGTAAAGAAGCCGTTTCACTGCTGTGCTACAATTGTACAAACTGAGCTGGAAAAACACGGATGTGACTTTTCACAAGTGAATTTACTAGGACTGTCACTAACGATTATTTTGGTAGTCGAATAGTCACTTTTTTTTTATTAGTCAACGATTATTGTTTAAGTAAGCTGATGTGCATTTTTTTTTCTTTTACAAAAGGTGTCAGAGCTGGTACTCAGTATGTGGAGGTTTGTGCCATGTATGGTACTGCTAATGCTTGGTGTGTGGTGCATTCACAGGAACAGAAATTTTACATGTATAGTTCACCAATTTCTATTTCACCTTAAACAAGATAAAACATTTAAGACCCCAGGTAAGCTAAATGCTAGCACAAAAAAAGTAATTAGCTTTGTCTTTTTCCTGGATGTATTAAAATGATGTTATAAATCCCCATCATTCATACTTTTATTTAGAACAAGAGTTTAGAATCAACAAAACTGATAAAAACAAAAGTATTTAGATGGAAAGAAATGGTGTTTATCACTTTCAGCAAATTTTGGGGTTTTTTTGGGTTAACTGTCTGGTTAAAGCAGTAAATAAACCTGAACATCACTGTTGTTTTGGATCGTTTAATGACAAATCCTGAAAATATTCTCCACAGTTTTTCTATCCTCACAGTTCTGCAACATAACTTTCTAAAGCATTATATTTCAGTGCAAAGCCGTTATGAAAATAAGAGCAGAATCAGCTGATTCACAATGATTACATAATCACTTCACTGTGAAGCACTGCTTATCAGCGCGAGGCTGCTTTTCTCCGGATCAGAATCCACTAGAATTATGTTAATTACTGTTAAAGAGTTACTAAAAGAATGTAAATTAGTTTCCTCATAACTTATTTTATACAATGGAACTTCAGTCAGTTTTTTTAAACTACAAAAACACACTCACTAGTTTTACTTTGAAAATGGGAAGCTTCAACGACACTTTGCTTTGAAGATTTGTTTACTTACGATGAAAGTAGCGCCACGCATTCGGCTTATTTTTAGTTTATAAACTTAAATCCACCATTATTCTGCATTTCAAAACTACATTTAATAAACTACATTTTTCCCGACTGGATGCTTCCTTCAGGTGCTCGAGCATTGCTGTTGTGCTGCCATAAAACGTAAGTTTGAATCCATCTTCTTCTTCTATGTTTGAAGAACAGCTATACCACCTCCAAAACTTCCTGTTGACTTTGTGGCTTGTGGTTATTATAATCATTTAAAATGACAAAAAAAAAAACAAAAAAAACCCAGGCATCAACAATAATAAATCAGCGTTGATGATTTTTTTTATATTCGAGGTTGTGGACTAACTGTTGACAGCCCAAATTATTACTGTCAGCCAATAAAGGAGAACTTCTGGAAAACATTTTAGGAAGATCTGAGTGAGTTTATTCAGAACAGTGAACGTTTCTTCAAAGTCAATGGTAGCTTTAGACTTTAATTATTCCATGTTTCCATGTTTTGTGGCAGACCACCGACTTTTTTTGTTTTATGGAGGATGACCATGGTATTTGTACGAGTGTTTGATCTCAGATCAGAAGACCTGCTGAATTTAAGCATATTACAAAGCGGAGGAAAAGAAACTAATCAGAATTTCTTCAATAGCACGAGCGAATAGGGAAGAGCCCAGCACCAAATCCCTGTCCGGTGGGCAGACAGGGACATGTGGCGTACGGAAAACTGCCTGCTTGGTGATGAGCTGGTGCCTGAGTCCCTCTGATAAAGGCTGGGTGGGATCCAGTTGTAGAATGGGAGCCCCCAATCCAGCGTTGCCGCACCCTGCCTAGTGCATTTCCCCCGTGGTGGTGAGTCGCGACTGGCTACGGCCCGATAAGTCCCGGCCGCTGCGTGCTTTAAAGAAAACGCCACCCGGACCATGGCGCTCCGGGGCTGTGGATGAAGTGTTCACTGTGCCCCCTCTCCTGTCTGCGGGGTCCCCCAGACCAGTGGACTGTTGACCGGGCTGCACTGTTCTCAATTTGCTCTGACCATGTCATGCATCAGCCTGCAGTGATGTCAGCTACCCACCGATCCGTTTTAAAACATAGGCTGAGGAGTCTAACAGTTTGGGAAAATCTTAGTCTGTATGTAGATTAGAAAGAAAACATAACCATACATCAAGTATGCACTGTGTTTCCAATATAACGACCTATTTATTTATAGAAAAGCTTAAAATGTCATTTACCTATTGCACGTTGAACAAAATCATTGATACCATGACGTGGGTCTTATTTTTGTGATGATCTGACTTTTGTTCCTTTAAAAATGGGACCCAAATTAAGCATTTTCTGGTCATTTAGCGGTATCAATTTAGCCCTGTCTCATTGTTTACATACCATTCCAATATGGCGTCGCTCTTTATGTATCTTGGAAAATGGTAACAGGCTAGTGTGCCATCTCTAAGGCGAAATACAGTATCTAATAGGACCTGCAAATGTTAGCTGGCTAAAACGTGCAGTAACATGCAGCCGTGACTTTTGGAGTTGAATTAAATGTTAACATTACAGAGTTGCCAGCACAGGTTAGTCTGACATCACTGAGTTGCCACTGCTTTATCAATAAATACAAAAACACTTAAAACCCCTATGTTTTTTCATCAGCCCACAATTGTTCATCTTTGTCTTACACATGTTGACATTAGCCGTTTTTAACCTCACATGTGAGCGCTGCTTGATGCTTGGATGAGTTGATTTTTGCTTTTTTTTTTTTTACTGATCAACTATTGGTCTGATATGTTAGAAGAAATAAACAGCCTCAGTGATCACAAGCTAGGGTGTATGTCAGCCGCTTTGTAGTTTATACTGTCCTTTATCTCAGTTTAATTGAGTCTCAGGAAAAAAAGATCAATTTAAACAGAAAGAAAGGAGCTGACATGTGCAGACATAGCAGCAAAGAAACCACAGAGGGGAGAAAAGCACAGACAAATGTCATGTCAATGTACCCAGGGCCCTCACCAGTCAATGAGTTACTCACAAACACACGTACACAAGAGTTGTCACACAGACTGAGTCACTCTGACAGAGGCGTGAGAGTAACCAAGCACGGCGACAGCACTCCTGTTAGTCATCTGTCATGCACACACAAACATGTTACACAGCTATTCTTATTAGGACATTTCGTTGACTTCCATGTGTTCATGTGTACATTCTAACCCAAATCCCGTCCTTGATCATCATGTCTTCATTAGTAATTCTGGTCTTGAACTTAGTTACAGCACTTTCAAAGTAAGAAACTGTGAGAAGAAGTAAGTGCAATTCCAGCCTACCACACACACAGTTTAACATCAATACCACATTTACTGCCTTTTTTGTTTGTTTTTTACCTAAATAGAGGATGTTATTCAGCCGTGTATAACAACAACATGTTGTCAACTTTATACTTAACCTTAGTGTTCAGTCTAATCTGTGATCACATTTTTGTGGATCAGAGACTTAGTATTTTGCTGCCTCTGTTTGCCTTGTTAGTGGCAAATGTTTAATAGAAGAGTGTGATGATGATCTTATAATTGGAGTATTCAAAGGTTTTTGTGAGTTTGCTCATTCCATTCAGAAGTCTTGGAAATAGCATTCAGTTGTGAAGTTTGGGACACTCTCTAAGCGTCTGCCAGCTTCGGTACAATCAGAGCAGAAGCTTTCATTGTCTTGCTTGCAGTATATCAAACCTGTTCTCAGAATAAGTTGGATTCAAGCTGAGATGCTCTTTGTCAGATTCTATTATTATTTTTTATGAACAGGTTATTCAGGGCCAGAGCACATCCAGAACCTCTTGATGTTGTTACTGATATTAGCAGATAATGTATAAAAGGTTAAACAGTAAAGCTTTTATTGTTTAATCTTCTTTCCCTTTCTCATCTATGTTAAAGAGCACTAGGTTCTGATAAAAAGAATAAGATCCCAAATATAAGGAACTAAAATGAATTAATTCACAAGGTAACAGAGCAATCCCTAAATGATCAGGTAAGAAACTTAGTTGAGTTTAGAGGAAGCTGTTCCTTCACTTACAAAGAAACCAGCTAAGGTGGACTGTAAAGCTGTGGGTTGTCCTAGGTTTACCACCCAGTTCCAAGATCCAGCTGGCCTTGAAAAGCCTTGGGGTATCACCAGCAAAACTGGTGAGTAGCTGTCTAGACGAAGGTCTGGAAAGCTCTGTTTGACCATTGCCACCCCAACTCGACTCCAAGCAAGCAGCAAAAGATGGTTGGATGGCCTGATTCTAGAAGACTGCTAAACTTATGTCTATCTTGTAGTTTCTTTCTATCTTGTTTTAGATACATTTAGAGCAGTTTGGGGATTCTCTTTAATGAGCAGCTCAAAAGCTTTCAAGCACAGGTCAACACAAAGGGATAAAATCAAAGTCATGGAGTGTGTATGTGTCTGAGTCACTGGGCGCCTCGCTGCATTTGCTTAATGTGGCAGCAAATGTTTCCCTCATTAACGGCTCTGTGACAGTGATGTGGGATGACGACAGCCCAGACGCCTCGCTCCTGGACTGGTGCTCCCCGCACATACACAAAACCAAGACAAGGATGGAAAGGACATTTTTTTGGAGGTTTACATGCTTGTATGTGTGTAAGCAAGTATACCTCAATATGAATTTAAAACTCATTCATTTCAACAAGACACACAATGGTAGAGATTTTTTCTGTGTCAGTCATAATTTGATCATATTAAATGTGAAGTGTTGTGGTTAGACCGGGAATTAAAGACCAGATATGTCAAATCTGTGAGATAGGTGTAAAAGCAGAATTTGGGTCAAATGGGGGACTGTGAGCATGGAGACACATCTGCTACTGAAAACTGGCTTTTTGGGTTAAAACTGTTATCACAATGGACAAAAATGAATTATGACTGTGTATGTGTGTCTTTATAAAAGGTATTAGTCATGCTCCATATGTCTTCCAGTAAGGAACAGTGACTGGGTGGTGTGGATACATGTGTATGGTGTGCCAGTCCTGATTTCAACTGGGGGTGTGAGGTGGAGTGACTGTACCAACTGGCTTTTTGTGCTTTAAAAATATGAATGGCATGCTCACAAACACACTGAGAGCATGTCGGCCCATGTGGGTGTAAAGACTGAGAGTGAGCAGTCTATGAATACAGGCAGGGTCATAAGGACACTAAGATTTGGTCATAAAGAGGTCAGCCTACGACTGCTGAACTGAGAGGACATTGAAGAACAGCTTGGGTGCTTGTTTTGGCAAACCAAAGAGTCTACATTCTTTTCACGCGTTAAGCAACAAAATGTCAACACGTTTCATAAATGTGGAAATAAAATGACATAAAATAAAATGTAAGAATGCAATGGTGTTTCCAATTCCAACATCTCAGTTTCGAAATTTGACTATTCATTCAAATGGACAAACTTTAGACTGGCAGTGTATATGTACAGATTTTTGTATACAGGCAGATTTTATAACCAAATTTAAGGCCACATGTGCAAGAGCTTGATCACGTCTGGATCAGGTAATGACTTCAAGGTCCTCAATGGAAGCTGCAAAACTAGAAAAAACAAAACAGGCTGATGAGGAACTGAAACAAGCCCCTTTTACAATCTTTCTATGGTCCAGTTAAAATTTAAAACTTAATGCAAAAAAAAAAAGCTGTCAGACCCTTAAATAAGCTTTGTGCTGCCAAATGCTCCTTACTTCAAAAAAATGAAGCAATACTTTCAAGAGGAGGGTGTTGTTTGCCAACAGAGTGAGAACAGGAAAACTTTGAATAACTACTGTAAGACTCTGGAAGCCCCTACATCATGTAGCTCATTGAGGTATTTTCATAACCTCCTTTTGAGGTGTATTCAGACTGGACTCGTTTGGTTTACTTAAAATATACCAGACTCTTACTCTCTCCTCAACAACATGTTTTGATTGAATATTTGTGCTCTTTACTCCACTACATTTGAATGGACACTCACATTTACTCATTACATTTACTTGAGTAATTTACTTGAGTAAATGTGAGTGTCCATTCAAATGTAAAGAGCACAAATATTCAATTAAAACATGTAGTGGGGGGGTGGCTGTACAAGGGTAAATGATGGAATTAAAGCCTATTTTTTGATATATAGAACAATAATAGAACATTTTACCTGGGGAGCCCACACTTTTGATCCCCACTGTATGCAACACCACCCCCACCTAACCACCCCGTGGAGAGCATTGAGCGCCAACTCATAATGACCATTAGTCACGTGCAGCTCAGAGAGAAAAATAAAGTAAGAGAGGGGGAATTCCTAAAGAAGAAAACGTCTCCCAGGAAGGAGCCGGCTCTTGAGTTTTTCTACAGTCCAGTGATTGAAATTAATGACCAAAATTGTAACTGTAATTTGTTACGCTACTACGTTACTGACAAAAGTAATTAAATTACAGTAGTTTGTAACTTTGTAATCCGCTACCCCAACACTGCCTTGATGTGCCCTATTTTAGGTTACAATCAGACATCTGAGAAGGATTTTTTTCTTTAAATGATTTGATAAAAGCTATCACAATGTAAAGCAAAAAACTGAAAAATTCAACTGAAAAGGCAAACAGCCTTCTTTTAATACAGGGAAATATTTTAAGTCAAAGCTGTCGTTGAAATGAACAAACAGCATATCTGTGGTTTGGGTTGGCAGTATTTATGCTTGTTTGCTGGTATGCGTCTTTTTTCTGTTGGTGTGAATTGATTGCTATGAAACAGATTGTTCGAGTTTAAGATCTGGTCAGTGTTAGATTTCCACTTGTGGAACTCCTTCATAAAGCGTACTTTTTTTAAGCAAAGCTGTAATTTTCTCTGGATAGTAAATCTAATAGTAAACCCCTGCAAGTGCATTGGAAGGCCCCGGCCTGGGGCCGATTCTGTCCCTGCTTTCAATTTTAGCATCATATCTGTGCCTGGTGCATGTGTTTTCATGTATGTAGCAGAGGCACGAAGGTTAATTGATGATGCATTTCAAAAAGTATTAACAAGACAGGCTAATGCCAAATCCCACAGCACCAGACTAACTTAGACAGTAGAAGGCCTCATATGGAAGTTAAGATTCTTTCTCAGGATCATGCATCAGCATTACTAACTCAGGTTTGTTTGTGGTTCTCGGCTGAGTCACAAGAAGGACCTCTTAAGCTTTCATATAGTTGGTTTCAGATCTCTGTAGCTGAATGGCAGTACAAGTTCTTGGCTTTTGATTAAAATTTCCTATTCCTTTGGGACTGTGAAAGATAGCATAAAATCAAACAGACTACACAAACAGGAACTAAGAACAATCATCTCACTCCTAGAACAAGCAAAAACAAAGAATTTGTCACAAAAAAAGACATTCTAAAATCAAGAAAGAGCTTTTCTTTATAAAAATGTCTTCACTTGTATTTTTCAATTTTTCTCTATCGCTTTAGCTCATTTCATGAAACAGAAATTACATTCTGCATGCCACCGGCACATTTTTCCAAACAATCTTGGTAGTTGTTCATAACAGATGTAATGTTTTTCATACAAATTCAGGAGATTTCAAATAATGTATTATACTTTATTACTCTACTTTATATACTATACTATTATCCTTTATACATTAAAGAAATTATCTGATCTAGAAGTTGATGACGCGATCAAAATCAGAGGTTGTACCTCGATCAGGATCATATATTTATTTCAGTCTTATTATGATAAGTGCTTTATATTTCAAACTTATTTTTGTGGATGAATACCCCATTAGAATTCTGCATGTTATGAACGGATCACAACATTTTACTGAAGTGCAGCAGAATAAGGTACAAGTTAAAGGAGGAAGAACACAAAAACCTTCAGAAAAGTTAGCAAGACATTCCCAGACGCAGACTTCTGAGATCAATAACTCTTTTAAAAAAACATTTCAGTTGACAGCTAATGTTTCTAAGGCATTTCAACAGAAAAACAATCAGGTTTTTGCTTCTTTTTCTGAGAACAGCGCTCTCCGTTTTGCAGACAGAGACGGCTGCTAACTGTGCTAGCTCTCTTCAGACTCCTTCAGACCCGAGCTCTTCTTTGATATGCCTTTTTGTGTGAGGTATTAAGACAGGGGTGTCAAACTCCAGGTTTTGAGGGCCGGTGTTCTACATGTTTTCCAACCAACCGGCCACTGACGCTCCTTATTGGCTAAACACACCTGATCAGGTATTGGTAGCAGATAAGGCAGGATTCATGGAAAACCAGCAGGAGGCCTGCCCTCGAGGCCTGGATTCTGACACTCCTGACTTAAGGGGTGAAAAAAAGAATCCCATAATCTCTAACAAAAACACACAACTAAAACTAATAAATGGTTCTAATGATATCAACTAGTCATGAATTCATCATATTCATGCTACAACAAAGTCATCATTCATTTAAAGAATTTTAAATGGAGATATGATTCACATTTGGTTAAAACTGCTCAATAGTTCAGAAGCTCAATATTTAGACCTAAGAGACAAACCAGTTCCAAAATCTGACCTTTGTCATGAGTAAGGTCATAAGAGTGCCAAAAACATGCTGAACAAATATAAATGATTCAGTTAAACATAATAAGTTTGAGGCAAGGTAAGAGTAGCGATCAGTTGTGGATATAGAAATCCCCCACTATTAGCCCTGAGTTTAGATAATACTTGATTGAAAGTAATCAAACTCGCAGAAAAGCAGAATACATTCAATTATAATAAAACAGATCTGGAGTTCAAATGAGTGAAGGAGTCCCGAGCTGAGTTTGGTACAGGGGAAGTTGTCCCAATGGATGAGAGCCGGTCCTCCCCCACCCTGTCCAGATGAGCAGGGGCGCTGAGGTGGGAACACTCCGGGGGCACAGTTCCTTCAGGTGGATGTGGTCGACCTCTCTCTTTCAGGTCTCAGTCAGGCACAGAAAGTCCAAACACTCCAATGAGAAGGTGTCATTTAAATAGAAGGTTTTACTTGTGATGGACCGGGCGCTAAGCAATGCAAACCGGAGCGTGTCTGAGGAGTCAATTGCTGGTCCAGACCGCTGAGGGCTCCAAGTTTTCAAGCACAGAAGTCATTTGTTTCAAGGGTTTTTACCCCTCAGTGGCGTTGGAGAGGGGAGCAGGGCTGATGGGAGTTTGACAGCTCAGCAAGCCCAACGGCAGGAGTCAGCCAGCTGATTTTAAGCTCCAGTGAGCAGTGTGAGGGACACAGATGTCTAAATTCAACAAGCTTAGCCTTTAAATGCCCCGTAAAATGTCTCAAACAAGCGTTTGGGAGCACAGTTTTGTCGCTTTTTCTTCCACGTCTTTTCCCCCGCTTGAAGGAGAAAAAGGGAGAGGGGTGGAGGAACACTGGAATCTCTTCAAGGAAAGGTGGCAAATATTTTTGACCACCAAAGTATTCTGGAGTCAGGAATGGTGGCCGGAATCCCAAGATCTAAAAGCAACTGCCGCTCATAGGCCAGTAAGAGTGGGCTATGTGTGGGCTGATACAAAAAGCAGTTCATCAGATTATAGATGATGGGACTTCTTTTTGAGCTTTTTTTTTTATCACATTTAACAAAGAAAGTTTGTGTTTCTGCATTTATTGTCCACTGAGTTGAAGAAAAAAGCTTTTAAACAATCACTATGAAAAAGCAAAGAAATGCTCAATGCAACTTTCATTTACTAAGAAACATTTCTTTTTTAAGAAGAAAATCTTCCTTGAATGTCTATTTGCTTTTGTAATCCATTTCATTTGAAGGGCTGCATACCCCTGTTCTTTGTCTGACAGTGGCATTTAAGTGGCATTCGTGGAGCTTCTGGTGGGGCCTGTGGGGAAGATGGAGGGAAGAAGAAACCCAGGAAACAATGCCACATTCAAAAAGAAAGAGATGGTTTCAGTTAAAAGGCCCTCATTCCCTGCAGGCAATTCATACGCTATAATGATCACCAGCAGGATGAGTGCTTGTGTGGTTGTCTACTGATAAAGAATCCCAAATCGGATGCAAGTGTAAAGAAAAGACACACTCAGGTCTAACACATCCTTCGTATTTCTTCTATGTGTTCATTCTATGTCTGATTCATCCTTCTATCAAATTTCCATCAACACATATAGGCTATGACACACACACACATCAAAAATTTTGGTGTTAGCACTTAGGCAGGGTTTGTCAAACACACACCCACAAACACACACAGTACTGTAGAGGCAGATTAGCAGGCACTGCTGACTGGATGTCTATCGGGGTGACACAACATCACGTCGGCCTGCCAAAAGAGAACACTTTGCAAAGGTAGCGCTGCACACAAACAAAACACGTGTATGTAGAGCAACCACACAAACTACAGAGACGCACAATCATATATGCAATCTGTCCTTACAAGGTGTGAAAATTCACACACATTTTAAATTCCCAAAACCTCTTAGAAGGGAGAACACTGAAAGCAGTGACATAAGAGGAATCAAATAAATTACTTTAAAAGTGTGGGCCCGCAAACACTTTCACTCTGCTTCTTTCTCTCTCTCTCTCTCTCACACACACACACCTAAGTGAGCATGAGTGGAGGCGACAGAGCGTTCACATGGGGTCGAGCTGGTCCTGGATGTGCCAGAGCCAGCAGCTGAACGCTAGTCTGAGTGTGAAGGTGTCAAACCAGCTCGGATATAGAGCTAATGTGGAGCTGCTAGACTTGCACACCTGGGTTATACACAAACTCTATCTTTGCACCTCAAACATGTGAGGTGACACAGAGGCATTCCTATGTGTCACGAAGAGTCTAGACACATGTATGAACAAAACATGTACGTGTACAACGGTGTACATGAATACACATTCCATCACTGTGAGCACTTCCACATGTTTAGGATAGAAAATGTATATTCACATCCACACACACTTTGGCACATGTGAGGAGTGCAAACATGGCAGTTAGAGAATATACACAAGGATGACAAGAATCCCTGAAGAGCAAACAGCCCAGCACATGTTGTGTATAAATAGTTGCACGCGCACCTCGAGCTGTGCCTCAGCAGTTGTAACCATTAATAATATGTGTAAGCTTCGTACCAGGCTACCACTAGTGTGGCAAATAAACTTACTAACACTGCAACACTTTCACACTGCCATGGATAAATAGGGCATGAAAGAGAACGCACACTTCGACATGCATTCAAACACACACAAACTAAGGCTTGCAGAATACCAGGTGTGATAGCAGAGACACATGTGGCTCAACTGCCCGGTGGGATCTGTTGATGTCCTCTTAGTGCCTCTGCCAATGCACACCACTCCGCTGCTGATCCACTCACTCAGTGAGTCATTTTTTACACTGCAGCGCCGTGGGGGCGCTCTAGCCTGCTACAGGCTTTTGGTAAACTACAGACCGTCTTGCTCAATACAGCCACGACGGTAAAAAAAAACCATGAAAGTCTTTAACCAAAATTGGCTTTAAATCAGACTACAGCAAATGCCACCATCTGCACACGTTGACCTTACAACTGACCACAAACAGCTATAAGTGTGACTGTACATAATGTTGTCTAAACTGCTGTTGTGATGATATCACAGGTCTTTGACACCGTTTGGTGTTTTTTGTTCTGTCTCTTACTGCTTCTGTGTGCTTTGCAGGTCGCGGTTACTCCTCCTGGATACCTGGTGCTCTCTGTGGAGGACGGCACAGCTGCCTGCACTTTGTAATCAAGACGATGTAAGTTGGAGTCTCAGTGTCGCTGCGTCCGTGTTAGTTCAGTTGCCTTCCTGCTCTGCTGACACTGAGGTCTGCTTGTCCTTTGTTTTGTGGACTTTTAGCAGTCTTCCCTCTTATGAGGTGTTTTCTGTTGTTTCATTAAAGAGCACTTAGCACATTCCTAGCCTCAACCTGGTTCCTCTCTGCACCTAAATATGACCAGTTCTCATCAATCTGGAATTTAGTTTGCGTCCAGAGTCAGCCGCAGGCATAAACGAACACCGTTAGCTCCAGGTCACGCTGCAGTATAGCTTCTCATCACAAAGTAGAGTACATAACATCCATGAAATACTCTTTAGAGCTACAATCTCAATTGTTTTCTAAGTAGAAGAAGAAATAGGTAGGGTTAAAAAAAGTCAACATATTTAGGTACTGGGTAATCGTTTGAACATAATGTAGGATTTCTTTTGTAAAACTTACTGAATCTGACAACAATTGATGGAAAATATCAGACACTGACACTAACAAAAATGACAGATTCAGAACGAATTTTAAGAGCTAGGATCTAAACATAAGGACATTTTCAGTAAAATAACAGTAAAAAAAGGCTTTTGTTTTAAAGTTCAATAAAAGTTAGGCTGCATAACATTAAAGGGTAACACAACAGGACAGTTGGAGACTGACTCCACTCTCAGCCCAAATTTTAAAAAATGCAAAAAAATAGGTGGGACCAGGGCAGGCGGGCTGAGCGGGGGAGGTGTGGTCTCGGTCTGTGATCGACAGTGATGTAAGCTGGGTCTTCAATAATGGAGAGTGATCTAGAGCAAAGTGATGCCAGTTTCACCACAGAACCTTCTGTGGAGGATGAGCATTGTTCTCCTCCACAGTCTCCGGAGGCAGGCACTTATGGTCCAGAACCTTATAGTTTGGAGCCGCTGGTTCCAGACGGGTTAGCGACGGGATGCAAATTCTGGAAGAGGATACATATCTTGGCAATGAATCCCAGCACTGCTGAGGGTTTGCAGGACCAAAGGGCATGTCTGAGTGGCGGAACGGTGCTAGCATGTTAGCTAATGAAAGAAAAAATTTTAAAGAATCCTGAGTGAAATGTTTATTGCAAATCCCATCACCAGGGTGGAGTTGGTTGGATTCAATGCCAATAGCACTCAACCACTGTTGCCTAACTTCCAAGTCCAGTGGAAAGTTGTGCAAGCAGGTAGATTCATGACGACCAAAGGCAACATCCCAACGAGCCACGCTAAGGCTAACACAATAACAACCGACTGTGGCACATTTAAAGATGGGAGGGGCTTTTATACTGGAGCTGCAGAGCATGATGAGGAGCGACTTCTGAAATGAAATGGACTTGCACCAGTTGACCAATCATAAAATTCAACTGTACCTCTACTACCTCACTTCAACCTCTAGGGGGCAGCACACAGACAGTTTTAGACTATAATTTTAAGAATTAAACAAGTTTATTTTAAATTGTCGATATTTGGCGAGGACCAATAGTGAGTACTTTTACAGCCACATTTATTCAGGTCAACAGCCAAAAGAAAGTTGATTTATTGTTCAGTTAGTCTTTATCAAACGGTTAGCTTATTTTCCCTTTTTGAATCTATACACAGAACTCCTTGCTTCTAGATTGGTATTTTCTAAGATTTTTTGGTACTGAAAATTACCTGCTGCATGGACAGATAATTTTACTACTTTGCAGTGATTTTCATCTTAAGAATGGTGTTCTCTTCCTATTTTTAGGCTCCTTCTTTTTGCGGTGTAGTTCTTAAGTAAACATGTCTATACAGGTACTTAAAAATCTTGCACATTTAAAATACATAATGTGAAATGTGTTTCTTATCTATTAAAGAACAGTTTCAACCTTTTGTTGCACTAATGTAAAACAACATCAGTGGAATTCTTTTTGTGGAGTTGTTTTTTCTTCTTTGTTGCAGACTGTGGAATCTGAAAACAAACTCCTGACAATCCTTTTCCACCACCTCCCTTTCCCCTTATACCTCTCATCTCCCTCTAAGCTAATTGATCCCTTCATTTCCTGATGACCGACAGAGGCCCTCAGGTGTCTGTGCACTGGTATGTGTTCATGTGTGCCTCTTCTCAAAAGCCACAGTTGCAAGTAAAGATCACAGCTGCATTGATCCTAAACCAAAACCAAGATTTGAGAAACATCTTTGGATTGACTGTGAATGTGAATGACAAGAACAAGCATTTCACATCATTCCAGGTTCAATTTTTTACAAAGCAAAAGCAGTTTTGAACTCATTCCAAGTCGCCAACACCTACAACGCATCAGCACACTTAAACACATCCACACACATGCAAATCCACTGAGAGCTAACTCCGGAAGATAGAAAGGAAGTTGTCTAATGGTTGCCAAACGTTTGAGTGGGCCCTGGCTAAACATGTGTTTAAAGCAGACAACATCAGCAATCACCACTTGACCCCTTCACACACGCGCACACACATGCCAGGAAACATACTCGAGAGGTCTTCTTCACCCACACAGAGCATTTGAAAGAGATCGGCAGACACACACACACACACACACACACACATATATATATATGTGTGTGTGCTTCTAGATGATGTGTAATTTGTGTGTTTAAATGCACACATATGACACTTTTCAACAAGATAATATAATCAAGGAGTGGAGCGGCTGCTGACTGCAGAATGCCCACTTCCAGATGTCCTGATGTTGAGACGCCACGCTTTTCTACTGGGAATTTGTCAAGGTCCTGGG